>ML685929.1:1492349-1543587 GCA_007922175.1 Pelusios castaneus | reverse complement strand
CCCCCCCCCCCCCCCCGCAGCCACAGCAACACTTTCTGTCCCCCATGCCCCATTCTCCCTCAAAGCAGTTCTTTGAAGCCCAGGGACCCTCCTGGTCCAATGTTACATCCACTCCTGCACCAAGCTATGGCATTGAGACATGCACCTACATGCATCTATAGCCACTTTTGCAGGCACTGCTTACTGTAAATATTTAATGTTTTATAATAATAAAATTGAATCACTTGAACTGTGCACAGTGATACACAAGATTAGTTGTTGCATGTTTAGTATTCACTCATTGGAGCATAGTACAGTACACGCCCACCGGCACTCCCCCACCCCCAATCAGCACCCAGTACTGCTTGGGAACACTACTGCACAGTGATGCAATGTGTCCTATGAGTCCCCATCACTAAAATGCACCCTAAGTGCCTCACTTATGCGGATGGCTCTCAGCTGTGCCCCCCTGATACTCCTAGTGGCTGGCTGCTGGAAGACAAACTCTAGTCACTCAGCCTCCATGTCCCATGAAGGGGGAAATTTCTCTCCCCTATTTTCACAGAGGTTATGCAGGACACAGTACGCCGCAACGACAGCTGGAATGTTGTCCTCATTCAAGTCTAGCCTCCCGTACAAACAGCGCCAGTGGTCTTTTAAGCGCCCAAAGGCGCACTCCACGGTCATTCGGCACCGGCTTAACCTGTAATTGAAGCGCTCCTTGCTGGGATCCAAATTTCCAGTATTGGGCTTCATGAGCCAAGGCATCAGTGGGTAGGCTGGGTCTCCTATGATGACTATGGGCATCTCCACATCCCCAACAGTAATTTTATCATCGGGGAAGAAGGTCCCTGCCTGCAACTTCCGGTAAAGGCCTGTGTTCCGGAAAATGCAAGCATCATGCACATTACGCAACCACCCCCCATTTCTGTCCGTGAAATGCCCCCTGTGATCCACGAGTGCCTGAAGCACCATGGAGAAGTAGCCCTTCCTATTAATATACTCAGTTGCAAGATGCTCCGGAGCAAGAATAGGGATGTGCGTGCCGTCTATTGCCCCTCCACAGTTCGGGAATCCCATGGCCGCGAATCCATCGACGATCTCCCGCACGTTGCCCAACGTCACTGTCCTCCGGAGCAGAACACGATTAATGCTATGCACACTTGTGAAAGTGCTAACCCGACGGTCGACCTGCCAACTCCAAACTGGTTTGCGACTGAGCGGTAGCAGTCTGGAGTCGCCATTTTCCACAGCGCAATTGCGACACGCTTCTCCACTATGAGGGCAGCTCTCATTTTGGTGTCCTTGCATTGTAGGGCAGAGGCTAGCTCCTCTCACAGTTCCATGAATGTGGCTTTCGGCATTCAAAAGTTCTGTAGCCACTGATCATCACCCCACACCTGCAAAACGATGCGGTCCCACCACTCGGTGCTTGTCTCTTGTGACCAGAACCAGCGGTGCACCGTGTGCAGATGCTCTGTGAAGGAGCTCAGTGGTGCAGTGCTGTTGTTCTGCATGGCAGTCACTAGTGCAAGGTCATCCGAATCCTGGTCTGATTCAGAGCTGAACACACACTGTGCCACCAGCCGAGATGTATTCATTATGCTGAAGGTGACAGTCGAGATCAGACCTGGATCCATGTTGCTGCAAAAAGGAGTTCCGGGAAGCAATGCGCTACTGTCGAAAATGGGCGCGAGTTGACGCAAGGGAAACAGAATGCACCATGGGAGACCAAGTCTTTACCCATGGTGCTCAGCGCTACTCTCCTTCTACTCAGGATTCTTGACGCCGAATCAGGATAGATGGAACTGTGGGATAGGTTCCCACAATTCAATTGGGTTTCTTGTGAAATCGTGAATTGCAGGGGGGGGCTCTGTTCCGTCACAAGCGGCTCAGTGTGAACGCAATACTGTGCTACAAAAACCACATGACTTTTAAAGCGCAATGGGCTTGTTGCGCGATTATTCCTGTAGTGTGTACATGGCCAGAGTTTGTTTAACTTTCTAAGTGGATAAAGTTCATTAAGAAAAGGGCACTATTATTCTGGCATAAGAGTGTCCACATATCGAACTACTCAGGAGTAGCTGCTGAGGAATAACTTGTCCTGCAGTTGCTGTTCTGGTCAATTTCCCCATCCAGACAAGCCCTTAGCCTGAGCACATTATGCCACCCCTACACATTTTACATGGCTGCCCACAAAGAGTCAGATTGATTATAAAATGACACACTTCTTTTAAATCCCCACCAGAATGTAGATCCTGGCTACATTCAGAATTTCTTGTTGCACTCTCGCAACATCCTCCTTTTAGGAATCCTATGATTGTACCATAAGCAAGTACATAATTATGTCTTTGTTTTAGTAGTCCCCAGAAAGTGAACAAACTCCTCTTTCTTCTCTGAAATTTGTTTCCCTCTCCACATACCTTTTGAAAGGACCTCAAAACACTTTTTCACCTGCATGTTTATTCTAATGCCCTATGTTTGGTCCATATTCATTAGCCCTCTGTTTTCTTTTTTCCCCTCTTTTTTCCTTGTGCATCATATACCCAGATTTGTGTTAGTTGTTAATTTTAGTGTGAATAGGTTTTTCTAAATGTTTTTATCCTATTATACTACATACTGACATAGAAATAAAAGTAGTATTATTTCTCTAGTTCTCCATGTTACATGTCCTTTTTGTGACATGGTATGTACAAGTGTCTCCTCTGTGAAAGCGCACATCAGATTCCGACACTGTGATGAACGCCCTTTCCATTGTGATCTCTGTGGGAGTAGGTAAGATGATTTGGAGCTCTTAGCTAATTAACCAAAATGTGGAAAAAGGTTTAGTGCATGTAAGAGATTACAAAGAAAAAAAAAACCTCTTAACCCTTAAAATAGCCACCCTTTGCTCCAAAAAAAAATTAGATAGACTGATGCCTTAGTCTGTTGGAACACAAAAAGGCACTTCTTGAACCTGCAGTAGAAGTAAGATTAACACTTAATTTCTTAGTACCAAAAAGATTAGTTTTCCAGGTAAGACTATGCATAGTGTAAGAAAAGGTCATTAATGGCCAATTTAGGTCATGTTTAGCAACAATTTTTCCCTAATTTAATTCCCTAATTTCCATCTCTTAAACTAGGTTTTGGCAGCTCATGGTTTACTGGATTCTTTTCTGAGAGAGTCACATGCTCCTCTTTTGACTTGTTGTTCTGCCACTGGATCATTTTACCCATTTCCTTTCAGCTACCGCTATTTTTCTATTCCCCACCTGACTCTCTTACTTCCTGGTGGCTCTCCCAACCCTCTAATTTTTCCAGTTCTGTCAAAGGGAACACACATGGAGCAAAGGGAACAGTGTGTAATGTAATAGGACCCTTAAATTATATATGTAAGTAGGAGCAGAATTTTGCAGGGCCTTGAAAGGGACGATAAGATATTTAAACCTGATTGAGTGGATTGATTCCAGAGGAGGAGAGTGTGGTCAGAAAAACAGATAACACTGTCATGAATGTATTTTAGGTAGGCTAAAGATAGTGATATGAATTTTAGAGAGACTAGAGAGGAGGAAATTGCTATTACTATGACAACAGCTGATCAAGATATGGACAAGAGTTTTAGATTTAAGGACAGAATGCTGTAGATGGATTACTGAAAAGTTATTGTGGAAATATTGGCAAGATCTGGACATAGCTTGGGTGCATGGGAAAAAAGTAGAATCAGAGATGACCTTCAAATCATAATTGCAAAATTGTTGAAAGTATTATTCCCCTTTTACAGATTGTGAAATGAAAGTAGAGTTTTGTACAAGGTCCTCTTCACTACTATCGGAGCCAGGAATAGAACTTAGAATCTGTGGCTCCCATTCCTGTGCTTCAGTCACTAGACAGGGGCTTTCAGCCATGGGGTCAGGACCCAAAATTGTCACCAGAACATTTCAAAGGGTCTGCTGGCAGCTCCTGTGATTGCTATCCCAATGGGCTGGCTGGCCTTGCCTCTCTGCTCCAGGCACTGCAGCCTTTGGGTCCCAGCGCCATTCAGGTTTGGTGTGAAGGGGGTCCAGGTAGGCCACCTTGGAGTGAGTGGACTTGCAACGCCTTGAGCCAGATCACAACTTCACTCACATGGATTTAGTCCAGTCAGGGTGGCAAGGCCAAACGTGACTGACACTGCAGTCCTGGAGGCTGCAATGCTTGAACCAGAGAGCCAGGCCAAGCCAGCCCCACAGGAGCTGCCACTGTGGGGTGAGTGCCAGGCGGGACCCTATCCCACCGGGGGGACCAGATCCAATGGAAACCACCCCAGTATTTACTAGGTCG
Source organism: Pelusios castaneus (assembly GCA_007922175.1). Taxonomy (NCBI): domain Eukaryota; kingdom Metazoa; phylum Chordata; order Testudines; family Pelomedusidae; genus Pelusios; species Pelusios castaneus. The sequence goes on along the minus strand of ML685929.1, from coordinate 1,539,309 downwards.
CAGCAGGCCATAAACACAAGTGGGCCCTGAACTGAAGAAGCTCTAGGCATACCTCTCTGCTATTATTGCTGCTGTTTGCGCAGTAAAAGTAATTTGTTTCACCTGTATGCTCTTCAGTTTTAAGAATGCTTATGATCTGCATAAACATGTTGAAACACACAATGATTCAAATGCCTACAGCTGTGATGTGGAAGGATGTGTTTTTACTTCACGGACTTCACAGAGCATGAAACAGCATTACAAGAGAGCACATATGGTGAGTATTAAAAAAAGTAGACTGAATTATCTTTAAATTGACAATAGTGGCTGATTTTCAAAATGGATGTATATGTGCAAATACCTGACTTGTGCTTGCGTATAGGCTATTTTGGTGCATAAATTAGCTGAACACAATGTTTTCAATCTTGAAAACTGGGCCAATACCATATTTTTCTTTCCTGTAAATGAACAAACCATTCCTAGCCTGAGAAGCAAAATATTTGAGTATAGTACTATGCCAACTTACTGCATTATGTTAATGGTCAGGGATTTATATTTATCATCAGCTGCAATTACTGATTTTCGTATGATCTTATCTCCAGAGTAATGGCAATCTAAAATATAAATGTCACCTGTGTCAGAAATGTTTTTCCTGGTGTTACACATTGACCCTGCATCTTCGCAAAGCACATAAACTTAGCTGTCAGTCTCGTTTCAGGTATGTTATCAATTTATTTTTACTTAAACCAAAACATGAAATCTTTTTTCTCTGCAGGGGGAGGTTTTGTAGAAAGGATACAGATACTAAGCTGATTGCCATTTAATACTCTAAATTGAGAAGTAGGTGGCAGAGGAGCTCTTCTAATAAATACAGTATGAATAGATATCTCTTTTTAGATGACCTTTATATTAACTTTGCTTTGGCTGTCTGTCTCTGTATTCCTTGTGCTGTCCCACCTTTCTCCAGCAGCTGGCATAATGTTTATAGGTTTTAATGGCAACCTGCACCCAGCACAAAGTTTGCCAGGCATCTGGCTCTGGGGTACAGGGGTTAGGGCAGGAGCCTGGGAATACATCAGTCACTGGTTTGAATCCCTCCTGGGGTTGAAAAGCTGCTGTTTATAGGATTTGATTTGATCTACTTTTAGTCTTGATTGAAAAAAATATCAAAGAACAAGGTTTTTTAGAACAGACCTTAAAACCAACGCATTAAAAGGGACAAAACAAGTGCAGAAGTAATTCACATTGGTCAGACTTCTTGTACGAGGCATTTTAAACACCATGAATGCATTTGTTTGCAAAAGGTCGGTGGCCAGTGTAGCACGTACAGTGGCCACCCAATCTTTTGCAAACAAATACATTCACGGTGCTTAAAATGCCTCATACAAGAAGTTTCACCAATCTGAATTACTTCTGTATTTGTTTTGTCCCTTTTAGTGAGTTGGTTTTAAGGTTGTGTGTTCTAAAAAACTTGTATATAAAATAATATAAAAAAAGTTACAAATAGTTCATCACACAAAGTAGTGTCATTATGTTTTGTTTCTTTACATAAATTTTGTTTAATTACCATTTTGTAAACTGCAATTTATGTTCAGCTTTTAAATGCTAGCCCTTTGGGTTTATGCAATCCAACTAGATGACATATTAAATGTACATTTAGTGTTCATATGCATGTATATAAAGCTACATTAAATTTGTATTTTCATTATTTTAATTTTATTCTCTTAGATACAAAGAAGATGATGATGGGTACTTGAGATTGAATGTAGCAGTTTTTAATGCTGTCATGGGTTTAGATAAAGGTCTTGAGAAGAAGATGGCACCAAAGAAGTCTTCAGTAATTCCAAACAGCACTGGAAAAGAGTGCTATGCCTCTTGCAAAAGAAGCCATTCATCAGTAGAACTACATTCCACAAGATTTCAGAGATGGTCACAAACTGGTGTAGAAAAGGTTACAGTAGAACCAGAGACCTCCAAAATGGAGCCAGTGTATTTTGAACTTCTAACTGTTCCACAGTCATTTGAAAACTCTGATGCTCCTTCTGAACTTGATGAAGGAATGACATTGAGTACAAAGGAAAAAATAATAGAAATTGCACTGGGATTGGGAATTCAGATTTCTGTTTAAGAAAAAAAGCATTTTCTTGGATTCTACCTTGGGATCTATTTAGTATTCCCTTTAGAAGAGTTCATTATTTTAACAAAATATGACATTAAAGAGTTTGTACTGTTATTGCTTGTTACAATGTTGTAGGTAATGTGTATATATTTGTTAAATATGCTAAATTATTTTATGTAAACATATGATAGTGTAGCAGAAAGGTTTTGCTATATGTATGTGTTACTTAGATGAATAATTCATCAAACAAGACAATATTGGATTTCATCAATGTGCTGTTATAGTCTATATATACAAAGCAAACAAATCTGTCTTTCAGAAGTAAAGTTCTGAGCCAGTACACTAGACAAAGTGTTTGCTCTGGTAGATTGTGCATTATTTTTTATTAGACCATCACATTTATTTTTCATAATACATGTGGTCTACAATGTTTTTGACAGGTTTCTTTGCACTTAGTTTAAATATCTTTCAAGTAATGTGTTAGAGGATTGTTGTATTTAATTTACCTTGGGTTTAAACTATAATGTGTTAAATGAATGTAATTTAAAAAAATTTTTATTGTTCAAAGATGATTATAATTCAAGAATTGTTTGCATTCATAATAGTGAAAAAGATGTTTGGAGAACTGATTTTGGTTTTATATAATTGAGAGATTACGAAGTTTTTCGGAATAATCATTTTGTTACTAGAAGTGATGACTAGTTTTCAGAAGTAATTACAAGCAACCATTATTGGAACCTGTTAAATAAAAAAAAGATGGCTGTGACTCCAGGATTATTTAGTTTAATTCACTTAATAATGAGACAGCTACTGTCATGCAATAAAAAACAATATAGTACTTAAAAAACCTAACAAAGAATGAGCTCTCCAACTAAAATATAGGGATCTACAGTTTCAGAAAAACTAGGCCAGAGTCATACTCATTACAACCGTTACCTAACAAAAACCATAGTATCCCTCCAATGATCAGATTTTACAGAATGATCAGATTCTGATCAATAGGCGAGGGGGTGGGGGAAAGACTTTAGAATAACAGCTATAAAAACAAGGGGAGGGAGCCCAGACACAGCCAAAAATAATCTAGCTGAAATGAGAAACTAGACATACACCCTAAAGGCAGTTTAGGAGGGGTTCTGGAAGACCTTCACTGGGAGGGAATTCCACAATAAAGAACCCTCCTTTGAGAAAAATTTGTCCCCATTCCAGTCCTAATTGAATTAGCCACCAAGTTCAGACCTGCCTCTTACCACCTAATTGTTTCAGTAATGGTTATAGAATCTTTCTTTCTTCTAGCTAAATGCCTACCAGAGATGGAATCTTTGGGGTTTTTAAGTAAACAAATGACAAAAAAGTTTGTTTTCATTTTTTTGTCAAAGTACCATATGTTTTTGATCAAACAAGTGGTCTTGGAAAAAAAATAATTGCGATCAAACTATTGTATTGCATACAAATAGAGACTGATTTCAGGTCGTAGAAATCTGTAGTTCCTTAAATCTTTTTTTTTTTTAACTTCAGTGACATTTCAGTCCCATCCTATAAATTGTAATATTTATTTTGCATTTAATCACATATTAGAAGTAGAAATGACATTAGAAGAACTTTTAGATTGAAAAGACAAGCACTGCAAACCTAGAAAATGCCAATTTTAAGTTGTCCAGGCAACCTTAATTCAGCCCCTTTCCACAACCAATGTATGCACTGAATGAGGCTTGAGCCTCTGGAAACATCCTGTGTAATTAAAGTTCAGAGTGTGCATGCAGTGGGGTCTGATTTAAGTTGTATGAACAATCATTAACTTCCTATTTCCTAAATTCCATGTGCTTGACTTTGCAACCTAAGTTGCAATGGGCCCAGAGAGTAAATTGATGAGCCATTAAGGACACAATGGTTGTATTCCTTATGTCCTTAATGGCTCATCAGGTCACTCCCTGGGACCATTGTACCTGGAAAATTCCTAAACATTAAGGACACAATGGTTTGACACACCTGCCTCTCTCAGACATTTCCATAAAATCACACAAGTTAAAGTATAGATAGAACACCAAATTCCTAACTAAACCAACTTCTAATTGAAATAGAATTCCTAGACATAAACTATATAATCATTCCCAGCAAATTACTACCTTTCTATTGATACCAAACATGAATTAGCTCCTATGGATTATAGCATTTAGGATGACAACAGAGTCTTGTGGCACTTTTAAAGACTAACAGATTTATTAATCGCATGAGCTTTTGTGGGAGAAAATCCCACTTCGTCAGACGCTTTGAAGATAGGAAAGTTACAGAGTGGGAGGAAATTAAATGCAGGGGAGTGTATGACATAGCATCAGGTCAGGCTGTAACAGCAAATCAAAATAGGTGTTAGGATTCAAAACACTGGGGAACAGCACATAGAGGAGGGGGAGGTCAATTCACTTGATGTAATGCAAGAAAAATCCATAGTCCCTGTTTAACCCCAAGGCAACTGAGTCAAATTTGCATATAAGTTCGAGTTCTGCAGACTCTCTTTGAAGCTGTGATTTGTTATTCATCTGTTTCAACACAGCTATTAACAAATCGTTAAGGGAGTGGGCAGGGAGATTGAAGTGTTCCCCTACAGGTTTTGCAGTGTTGCAATTTCTGATGTCAGATTTGTGTCCATTGATTCTTTGGCGCAGAGACTGTCCTTTTAGGATTTATATAGATAGAAAATAATATCATAAATGCTTCCCTAAATCCAGACAGCGTCACACAGGGCTCTGCCCTGCCCTTTGGGGGGCATGCCAGGCTCCTCCTGTGTCCCCCCCCCCGGCAGGGAGGGCATTGGTATAGTCCTGGGGTAGCCCTAAATTGACTTAGGGCTACCCCAGGGCTACGCTGGCTTAATTCGACTTTAAAAAGTCGAATTAAGCCTTAGGTCGAGTAGAAAGGTGGTTCAATAAAGTTGACATAATTTTCATAAGTTGACTTTATTTTCCTTAAGTTGACTTAAGAAAGCTGCTTAAGTTGACTTAAGGAAAGTGTAGTGTAGACGCAGGGCAAATTAAGTCGACTTAAGCCAAGCTTAAATCGACTTAATTTACCAGTGTAGGCGCAGCCAATGTTCCCAGCCTCATCTACTGTGGTGGCACTGGCAGTATAGATCAGGCTGTCTAGAATAGTGATTGATTTTGGCAAACTGCCAATACTTTCCTGTGGAATGCTATAAGAACAAGAAAATTTCACTAGACAAAGAAAAGAGACTTCTGTGGCTGAGGGATTTCTCCCTGCTGACTATCAAAGGCCTGCTGCAAACACTAAACATGTTAATGTTTCTCAGAGAAAAGAATCTTTTATAATGGAAACTTAAAAATGATTTCCTGCCTTAGTTAATGACACCATATTCCCCCCTAGCCCCAGTCCTGCAAATGCTTATAAGCATGTACGTGTTTGCAGGCTAGGGGCTTTAGAAAGCTCAAAGTGAAATTGTTGTTCAGATCAGATTTTCAATTCTCTGATTTTATAATGTGTTCATACACTAATTCCTGTGCAAGTTAAGAGGCTTTGTTTACACTGCTTCTAGGTTCTGCTCATTTGCATCAGTGCTCAGGTGTGAGATCCAGTTGATAAGACCAGTGGTTTTCAGGATTTTTTTTTTTTCCGTTTCAGCTTTGGTTGTTTTTCTAGCATCCCTGTTTGTATTATGCAAAGCAAAATATAAATAAATGTTTGTCTTGTAATAAAGCCCTTCAATGGAAAAAAAGCTTATTCATTTAGAATTCATGACAGTTTTGTGACTCCAAGCTACACAAACCTTTTGCTCATTCAGTCCAAAAAACCTGAAAAGTCACCAGAAATGTTCTGGTGTTTAGTCTTTCTCGTTCCTTCTAGTTCCTGTTTAGCCTTTCACTTTACTTTCAAGTTGTTAGACGTCCTTTATGTTAACTTCTCTTTGTCTGTTGGTCTGGCTGGCTGTTTGTATTCTCTGTGCTTTCCCGCCTTTCTCCAGCAGATGGTGTAATGTTTATAGGTTTTAACAGCAACCTGTGCCGAGCAGACAGGCTGCTAGATCTGTGGTACAGGGATTAGGGTAGGAGCTAAAGAACCTAGCAAGTGTTAGTTTGAATTCCACCTCGGGCTGAAAAGCTGCTATTTGTAGGATTTGATTTGATCTACTTTTAGTCTTGATTGAAAAAATAATATAAAAAAACGAGTTTTTTAGAACAGACGACCTTAAAACCAATGCACTAAAAGGGACGAAACAAGTACAGAAGTAATTCAGATTGGTCAGACTTCTTGTACAAGGCATTTTAAGCACCGTGAGTGCATTTGTTTGCAAAAGGTCAGCTGGCCAGTGTAGCATGTATAGTGGCCACCCAACCTTTTGCAAATGAATGCACTCACAGTGCTTAAAATGCCTTGTACAAGAAGTCTGACCAATCTGAATTACTTCTGTACTTGTTTCGTCCCTTTTAGTGCATTGGGTTTAAGGTCGTCTGTTCTAAAAAACTTGGTTTTTGATATTTTTTTTTCTTCTCCTTAGGTTGTACAAGTATAAATTTGAGATTGCCATTTCACAGATGTGCCTGTAGAGGGTGCAGGTGTACTAAATGCTCATGATTATAATCCAAACCTTACTATTAGTTTGGTGTGTGTGTGTGTGTGTGTGTGTGTGTGTGTGTGTGTGAGAGAGAGAGAGAGAGAGAGAGAGAGAGAGAGAAACAAGCTTATTTAATACATGTTTTAAGCAGCTATTTCTTAGTGAGAAAAAGCTTAGTTTAGAAATGTAAAATCAGGTATTGTATTATGAGACCCCCCAGGTTGAAAAACAGCTCTTTTACTCCCACATACCAGGTATGAGAGGGCCATGATTCACTTAGGAGCTGGTCCTATTCTTATTGAGCCAGCTGACATAGCTCCATTGAAATCTATGCAAATTTATACTAACTGAGGATTGGGCCTTTTAACTTTAATGGACTTCAATGCAACAGGATTGCCCCTTAGCTTTAAGAAGATAAAAGGAAAGATAGCTCGCCAGTCTTGCAGTACTAACTCGCAAATGATACAAAGAGAATTAATTAGATGCCTTTCTGCTCACCTTGCTGCAGGAGGAAATAGGTAATGTATCACAAGAGTGGTTTACGCTTACCAGAAAGAAGCAAGACTGAGCCAGAGGAAATTATTGTTCTTTTACAATCTGCATTCAGATGAGCCAGTGAAGAAGAGGGATCTCCACATTTTTTCTTGACACTGTAGAAGCAACTTTAGTTTTCAGTTATTTTAATCATTTGTTTTAATCATATTTTGATTAAATATGTCTTATAGGCTATGTCTACACTTGGCCAAATAAGTTGACTTAGCATGTCCACACTCAAAAATTGTCGACTTAAAGGGGACCTTGCCAAATCGACTTAAAGCGTCAACACTGGATGCCTTAGTCGACTTCTAGGGGCTAGATGGACCTGGGAGTGGTCCATGGTGGGAGGGGGAGCACCCTTTGCCAAGTGCCAGGGGGCTCAGCATTTGCCCCATTGTATCCTGGTACAATGGGGGCTGAGCAGGACAGGGACAGGGGCAGGGTATAGGAGCGGGGTGGGCAGGGCTATTCCGACAAAGTGATGGAACATGCTCCTTCCCAAGGCTGGAGGGCTGAGTATAAGTTTTTCTGAAATTGCTATTTCTGGCTGCAGTCACTATTGTGGTGCCTGACACAAGCCCCAAGCGCATAGAAACTCCCTCCTCTCACTGGGCTGCCTTTCCTCATTAATCAATTTAGCACATACATTCCATTTGGTATGTAATTTGCCAGATGGGATAATGCAAAAACTAACTTCCAGAATAATAAGCTCAGTAGTCCAATGTTCACTTTAAAAATCAGAACAACCCAATCAATAGCCAGATTCTGAGACCTTTAATTGGGTCTATTTGTAGCTTTTTTGCCAAGCACTGCACTCTCAGGTTGTTGAACCCAATAACATCAATGAGAGCATTGGGAAGCATTTTGGGTGAGATCTGCAAAGGGCACTTGGATGCCTGAGGTCCAGATTTAGGCACCACTTTGATCCACAAAACTCCTGCTTGGCTGCTACCTAACTCTGCAGGCACTTAAACTCCCATGGCACCTAAATTTCTGCTATGATAGTTCTTCAGGCACCTACTTTTCTGCCTCAGGCATCTGGAAACCTGCTCAAGGCAGCAGTACAGGTGCTCAGTCTCCTGTCTAAACCCCACCACAACCCTCCAACCAGGGGAAGATGGGCGTTCCTCCTCTTATCTTGCCTGTGGCACCCTATCCAGTAGATATGTTCAGAGCATGCCTAATTCCACATAAAACAGCCTGGAGTAGGCAGCAAGACCCTTCTTCTCACCCATAATCTTTAGCCACTGGTTAGGGAACTCTCCTCAGATGTGGGAGACTCCAGTTCAATTCCCCCTAATGAGAAGGGATTTGAACAGGGTTCTCTACCTCTCAGTTTGAGATGAACGCCCCAGCCACTGGATGATGGGATATTCTAAATCGGGAGTCTCTCGGTCTTCTTGTGGAAGCTATTCTACTTTAACTGGGGCATAGACAAAGTCAAACCAACAGTCTGTAGTCCACCGGTTGGGCACTTACTGATAATGGGAGAGCCTTATTCTTCTCAGGCAGCAGGAGGAATTGAACCAAGATCACTTCTATCCTCAATTAACAATACACCAACCACTGGGGCAGGTCTTGTCTGTGCCTAGGATAGCCCACCTGAAACTGTTAAGACAGGGCAGGCTGCAAAAGAAGAACAGATTCTCCCACTAACACTGCAGTTAGATTTCCCCAACCAGTTCCTAACGGTGCTTCTGATTTCCCTGTACTGGTTATCAAGAATAAAAAAACAAAACAACAAAAATACTTAGTCCTCTTTATTGCATTTCAGTCTCTGGCACCCAGTCAGCAGCTAGGTCCAGTGAAGAGAGAAGTTATTTAAAACTCTATTCCCTTTACCAAAATGTTCTCCTCACCACAGATGATCAGCCACTTTGCCAGATCAATATAAATTTGGATCTTGCCCAAAATGCCACATTGCCACCCAATCCTAAACAAAAGCTGTAATTATAAAGGAACGAAACAATAAGAGACGTATGTATCTGATTTCTTGGACCATTTAACAAGTGACATTAAAGTCCATCTCTATCAGATTCTTAGAAGAATAATGGAGTTTGCAGGCTTATACAGAGCCTCTGGAGTACATCTGGTACCTGGATGGATCTCAGGCTTTTCACAGCTTTAGTTACAGATGAGTTGATCAAGAGGTAGGAAGCAGGAATGAAGACAAGATGGGGATGGTGCAGCTGCCTACGTCCTTTCGCCATGTACTTGCCCCAAACACAGCCACACGGCACATGGCCTGGAAAGACCTCATAGTCCCCTGTCCCATGGCATGTTCTTGCCTGTCTTGGTGGCTCATAAGGTGTAGTCCCTGGATTCTTTCACTGGATTCATTGTAGCTATGAGTTCCCTTGATGAGCCATTAAACAGGGTTAGCGCTTCTGCCATCTTATCTGGGGAGTCACCCAGAAACACAGCACCAGTTAATGTACAAATATGCTATACATGTTTAGAACTCGTAATACAAAATAGACACACGTATTAAGTGCTTATCAGCCTTAGCAAGTTAGAACCTTTCCAGTGGCACCTGACATGACATATCTTGTATTTATTATTGTACTTTTTCAATATTGCCATTAAGTAACTGGCCATTCATATTCTACCCAGCGACACACTGGGCTAAAGGTTCTACTGAAGGCTGCTGCCTTGTCCTCCCACTCAGCGTTGCGACACTGAAGTCCCTTTGCAGATCTGGACTTTTGTCTTCTGTGACTAAACAAACAATGAGAACACACCCTGTGCCGTACTCCTCCAGGGGACGTAGCACACTCTCCCGAGCTTGATGGAGCATGACCCTGCCTCCCACCTCAACTCTTGTGTTCATGAGAAAGATACCGGGAGCTGAGCCATCTCCGTTCTCAGGAAGGCCAGAGACTGACTGACCGCATGTCTACACTTAAAAAGCTGTAGTGCTTTAGTGAAGATACTATTACGCCGGTGGGAACCTTCTCCTGCCAACATAGTGCTGTCTATGCTGCGGGTTAGGTTGGTGTGACTACGTTGTTCGGGGGAGTGGATTTTTCACATTTCTGAGTGCCGTAGTTAGTTATACCAATGTAAGTTCGCAGCTTAGACCTGGCCTGAGGAGTGTGTGCAGTGTGGGGATTGCTGGGCACCTGGCACCCCATCCATAGGACCATGCTCAGGGGAGACAACAACGGTTCCTATTTTTACTACTTTGGCAAAACGTCCATTGATTTCAGTCAGATTTGCCTTTGCAAGAGCAGGGTCACAAACTCTTTGAAGGCTTAATCTTATGTCTGTTGAAGTCAGTGGTACACTTCAGAGTCTGCGGGATCAGGTGATGAGCAAGGACTTCAGGATTGGTCCCGGTATGATTAAAACTACATATTTTTATGTGCATCTAAATTTATTTTTTTGTCAGATCTCAGCTGAACCAAATCCACAATTGTAATAAAATGACCACTGGTCATAGAAAATGTATACACAAAGATGCCAAGGACAACTTTTCTGTTTTGGTAAATGATGGATGAGATATGTTATGAATGATAGAGACCTAATATGAGTTTGCTAAATTGTAGTTGGCAATTTAAAACATTAAACATTCTCACCTGACACTGCCAAGTCAAAGTTGCCCAAAATTGACACTGATTTGTACAAACAAGCTTTAATGAAAACTAACACCAGAGAAATAAACTGTGTGTGTTTGTGTGTTTGTAAAATCAAGCTGAAAAAGGGTAAAACACCTAATTCACCAACCTGCTGCTCAGGATAGCTGTGGCTGCCTTCAGGACTTTGCAGAATAAGGGCCAAACAAAATTTCCTGGATGACATTCTAAGCCAGTGGTTCTCAACCCATGGCCTGGGGGCCAAAAGTGGCCCACGGGCTCTTTCAAAGTGGCCCATCGCCCTCCTCCTGCTGGCTGCAGAAGGGAGCACTGCCTAAGAACAATGGTGGAGCACATTACTATCAGGCTACAAAACCAGTTCAGGCTCCTCGCTGCAGGCAAGGGGAGAGGAGATCAGCGCTCCCTTCCCTTGCTCCAGCAGGGAGCACAGCCAAGTGTGGACCCTAGGTGCTGGGTGTTTGCTGGAACTGGAGGAAGGGGGAGCATTAATCTCCCATCCTTCTGGCTGAAGAAGGGAACCACTGCCTAGGGAGCCAGGCTGAGCACATGGAGCTACTACAGGGAGCGTATGATTTCCCCACTGCAGCCAGGGGGACGGTATATCAGCGAGGAGCTCCTTCCATCTGTCTGCAGGGGGCAGACAGTGGCTGCTGGTGGAGCAGCCAGGACCCACCATGCTTGAGGAGAGAGGCAGGGCTCTAAAAATTAGCTGCCAAGCTATATGCTTCAGTGTGCAGTGACAACCACTCGTTCACACTGGGACTTTTGTCTGTGTGACAATGTGTGCCATTTGCAGGCATAAAATAGTGAATGTAAAAATGAGCACAGGAGCATCAAAACTTTAAATATGTAGGGATTTATAATCCTTAATGGAAGTGTCTATATTAATACATGTTTTCTGAGTTGACAAACTGGTGGCCCTTCAGAATAGTAAAAATAATATTTGTGGCTCTCGAGCCAAAAAGGTTGAGAGCTACTGTTCTGTGGGTTCTGTTAGAGTACTGCCAACCTAACTTAGGCAAAAAGCACGTCAAACTCCCCAAATGATGTCTTGAAAATAAAGAGGTTTAAAAATATTGCAAGCTTTTTATTTTCTCCTGCTTTGAGTTTTTTGGGGGATGGGGGGTGTCACATTTTCAAATTTTTCTCTTACAAGAGGGTTACAAACTAATTTATTTTAAACAATAAAGTTAAAATTATTTTAAACCATCTTCTTTTAAACATGAGGCTCCCTTGTAACCACCTGACTCCAGGAGCTGGGGTTTTATGATAAATACCAAATATTGTGACTCACAGTAAAATCACAAGAGCTGGAACCAATGAGTGTGTTTATGCAGTAGGCCAAACTAGCTGATGACAAACAAAGAGTCCTGTGGCACTTTTAAAGATTAACAAATTTATTCATGGGAGAAAATCCCAATTTGTCAGATGCTTTGAAGATGATGACAGTGTTCCTTTCTGGCCATAAAATAACTGTGTGTTGAGTAGGAGGGTGCAGAGCATGCTATTATTCCTTGCAATGTGTGTAATCCAAACATTTCAGCGCTGTGCTAGGACCTAGGAAGTGAGATGTTTTAGAAACTGGCTATTTTTTTTTAAAAGGCAAAAATGACTACATTTTCAGTGGAACATGAAGCATAAAAAGAGTGAACATTTAACCAGCTTGTGTGTACTTAGGCAAGGGAATCTGTTCTGTTTAAATACTTTCTCCATAGTTTTACCACCTTTGTCCTGTAAAAACTCCTAGCTACGCCCTCGTTTGAAATTGCCTGTCTGATTGGAAGTGTGTCTGCTCAGATTCCAGATAGCAGCACAGAGCAAGAAGTGAAGTCAGGAAGTGATGTAATTGCTCTGTTAATGATACACCTTAGTCACCTGGGTAGGGATGGGAACAGCAGCACAGAGCAGGCTGCAGCAAACAAGTGGGGCCGGGGCGAGAGACAAGGGGGAGGCAGTCTGTCAGGAAAGTTCCCAAGAGGCTGGAGAAACCACGCTGGGAGCAATAAGAGGCCACCATGGAAAAGGAAAGCAGTTCCCCATGGGAAATGGGGCTGCTGAAGACGTTCGACTCCAGTGAATTTGTTAGTTGGGAGAAGATTGGTTCGGGTGGATTTGGGCAGGTTTACAAAGTGCGACATGTACACTGGAAAACGTGGCTAGCGATCAAGTGCTCCCCAAGCCTGCATGTGGATGAAAAGTAAGTGTCTCTTCTGCCCCAGATGCAGCTCGGGCTTTCCTGTTGTGTTGGGGGGGAGCGGGGGTGGAATCGGAGCGGATGTCCAGCTGACAGCTGAAAACAGCTGCTCCTGAAGAGTTACTTGAACCCTTGCGGTGATTAATGAAAAGGGCTGGTGCTGTTTTAGCCCCAGATACGGTAATTTTATTATCTGCCCGTCTTTTAAATGTGACTTAAAAAAACCCCAAACAGCTAGGACTGTATTGCACAGAGTCCCAGGCGTGGCTGTTCATCCCCTGGCAGAGTGGGCCTGTGCCAAAATTCAGAAGGACTTTTTACTTCGTGTTACAAGATCTTGCTTTCCGTTTGGAGGCAAGTGGAGCATTTTTGCACCGCTGATGCACGGCCGCCTGCAAAGTGACACGTCTGCTGACTCTTGTGGTTCAGGGATTTTGACATACAAGTCTGCAAACAGCTGTGTGCAGCTGCCGCCGAGTAAATGGGTACAAGCAAGCTCCAATTCACACCTCTGGCTAATTCTCAAAACTTTGGGTAGTAAAATAACGCCAGAAGTGGTGGGACTAAGGGAGAAAAACATTTCTCCTCCGATTAGTTTGTTTGCTCTGTTCATTTTGCAAAGCCCTTCATACATAGCTCAATCCCGCTGTTTCCTCTGTGTCTGGCTCATTTCTGCTGGCTGTGTGTGTGACTAACTCAACAAGAGGGGACTGGGGAGAGAAAATCAGCACACAAAGCACACAAATTACTGTAAAGTCACAACTTGCCAGGAATTGTATCATTATAGGGACAAGTATAGTTAGTTCCTGAGGCTCCTTTTTTTCCTAACTATATGATTTTCCATTTTACTATCCCAGAGTAAATGTCCTATTAGCAACAGAAAGTGATTTTCCAAAGGGGTAGCCGTGTTAGTCTATTGTAGAAAGACAACAGAGTCTTGTGGCACTTTTAAAGACTAACAGATTTATTAATCGCATGAGCTTTCGTGGGAGAAAATCCCACTTCGTCAGACGCTTAAAGTGATTTGCAAGTGAATGGCACCATCCTGTAACCTGTGGATGTATTTATTTGTTGCATTGAATTCTTGCCACTGCATGCTGACAGCGATTATTTTCATAACACGGGTCAGCAACAGACAAGATAAGAACCATTTAAAAAAAATTATTCCCTAACCAAGTGTTTTGAGAGCCCAGTGGGTGTCGCCTCCTGTAGGGGGTGGGGAGAGCTGGGCCAGAATGCCTGCCACAACGGTGGGGGTGGCGGGGCTTGTTGTGGGGCTTGGTGTGGGTCGCCTGCAGGGCCCAGAGCTGCCAGGGGGGCAGCCAAAGAGCCTCACCTGGCTCTAGAACTGCAGGTTGCAGACTCCTGGGTTAACAGATAGTTTTGCAAACTGAGAGTGTGAGGCAAGAGTGCAAATACTGTAGTTAAATTACAATACTTTCCAATACATAAGTGCAACTTCATTTAATAAGCAAAGTGTTTTGGCAACAATAGATGCTAGAAACAAAAAGCTCATGTTATCATGTGGTGCTCTACTTGGCTGTCCTTCTATGGGCACGTGATAGGTGGTGGGGTGGGTGTGTGGACAGGAATCTGCTAGGGGTGGTGTTCGCAGGATTTTAGTCTTTCACTTAAGTGGCATTTGGTTATGGTAACAGATCACATTTATTTTCTGCTGCTGATCATGTGCAGGTTTTTAAAACTGCTTTTAAAAACTATCCTTTGTCTACTAACAAAAGGATCTATCTAAGTTGTCATTTTTCTTTGTAGTACTAAAAAGTTTGGGGATAGTTGGGGACAAATTTAAGTTTGGGCCAATTATTTAAATAATTGTATGAGCTACTCTAGTTTGCTTTTGTAGATAAACTGGCAAAAATCTGGTAACTAGTTTGTTTTTCTGATGCCCAGCTTCCAATATTTTATTGGGGCCACATTTTCGGAGACTGGTGGTCAAAACTTTCTGAAAATCAGTTCCTTCAAGTCAGAAATTGAGGCCATCTCCCAGTTACCAGTCACTTTTGGAAATTGTGCCCACTTTCTTTGAAAGCACTATTTTAAAAAATTCAGTAGCATAACTTTAACTCTTTGAGTGAGGTGTGAATTAGTAAAGTCCTGTAGTAGGTCCTTATCACTAAGACTTCATTCCTCTGAACATACACTGCAGAAAACTTCCTAGGAACTGTTGCATTATTGTCATGCTCCAGCGTTCAGAAATCCTGAAACAAGGTGGATGAGGTAATAGCTCTTACTGAACCAGCTTTTATTACTCACCCACCTTCTCTCTCTAATATCCTGACAACAGTTACAACCCCACTGCAAAAAGAAATGCTGAGTCAGACACCAATGTATTGTGATTCATGTGATTAGTTTAAAAATCATGAGCTGGAACAGGATATGTTGTTTTGGGCATTGAGACATTAGATTATACTCCCTTTGGGTTTTCAGATTTTTCTCCACAACCTTAAGGTCTCAACTTTTTTTTTAATGGAAGCTCAGATTCTCTTATCACAACTGCTGGGCTGGGACTTTAACAAAAAACAAATCATGAGATGTACTTAAAATCAAGAGAGGGCAACATTGCTAAATCTTAGTGGGTCTCTCTAGGTCGCTGTTCCTAACTTGCAAGGTTCAAGTGTGTTTATGACAATGAAATAAAGGCAGTTATGGGATGAGTCTCCTTGAAATGTGTTATCTGTGTGAATGTGTGAAATCTGTTAGTCTTTAAAAGTGCCACAAGACTCTGTTGTCTTTCTTGAAATGAACGTTATTGTATGTTTGTAGAATGGAGAAACTGACTGATCTAGTCTGGTCATGTCCACTCTGAGGTTTAGCCTTTTATATGCTCTGACTCTTCAACATCCAAAGCAGGTTTCTTACCTTCTCTTTCTCCCCTCTTTTTCTATGAAACACTGCAAGTCAATCATATAAAAATGAACTGTCCCTTGATTGTTTAGGCATTGTAAGCAAGTGACAAGAAGAGTAGTGATCTGTATGGAATGTTTGCCTGTGCTCCTCTTTAAAGATAATCCAGTTGTGAGCTCTGGACTAGGAGAACTCCCACTGGGAGAAGTCAGTCACTTTGATTTTAGAGTAATGCATACAGGTTGGATCTTTTAAAAGTGAAAACTAATTTTGTAGGGCTGAGAGCTGTGACCACCAGAGATCTTACAGAATTCCTCTGGGACAGAATTCAGGCTTATAATAATATCAGTGACTCTTCTTTATATAAAAATTATTGCTGTGGGTCAGAGCGCAACTTGTGACTTGGCAGGTATAGTCTGTAAGTAGTGATGAAAATAAAAGGAATTAACAAGACCATATTAGTGTTGTTTAATTCAGGGGGGAAGGCTCAGCAGCTCAAATTTTTAACCCCAGGCTAGCTAGCATAAATAACCATACTTGTGGGTAAGCACAGTTTAAATGCTGCTGTGGTCAAGACTGAATTATCACATTGTACGCCCTACCAATGTAAACGGGTGTTAACAAAAAGTAATTTAGGCCAGAGCTATGGGCCAGAACGCTTACTTTTTTTTAAAAAAAAAAACTTGCTTAGAATATAGTTTCTCTGGCCAACAAATGTGACTGGGGCCTGTATTATAACCTGGTGTGCCAACAGTGCCGTATAAACCATGATTAAACACAGTGATGACATACCCCCAGTTGCCAAACTTGCCCTGTGTATGTGTGTCCTTTGTCGTCCTTAAACACTGCTGGCCTGTCTTCATTTGGCTGGGGTGTGCTGTGTTGTTGCGTTTTGGATTGGCCTGGCTAGTCTGTTTAGCCACTTGAGGCAGGTTGGCAACATTGCAGATTAGCTCAACTTCAGTGTGTCTCTTATCCATTAGCTAGGAGACATTTCCAAAAGAGTCTCTCTTGCCATAATCAGGATGTGTTGGCTTGTGCTGCCGATGGGCTCCATCTGCTGCTGCTCAGGAGGTCAAAATAGGTGCTCTTTCGGCACTTTCTATTCCAAGTGCAAAGGAAGGAGGAGCAGGATGTGAGCTGGAGCTTTTAAAGACCCGTTTCTTGGGAAAACCCATTGTGTTGAGGGATCTGATTGAAACATAGGTGGGAGATAGGATAAGGGCATGGCTACTGTGGAATCTGTTCCCGTCCAGCTTCAAGATCAAAACAAAATTTCAACTGGGACAGGTGATCACTGTGATGTAACCCAGTCATTTTGCGTTGTTGACTTTCTGGTCCAGATGGGACCTCAGGTGCTGTTTTGTTGTAGCGGTTTCCCTATCAGCTGGACCGCAGTCCTGGCCAGAAAGGAGCCGCAGGGCTCCGTTCTGGCAGGGACCGCTCAGGTCCTGGGCAGAAAGGAGCCCCCGCGCTCCATTCTGGCCAGGACTGCTCGGATCCCGGACAGAAAGGAGCCGCAGGACTCTGTTCTGGCCGGGATCGCTCAGGTCCTGGCCAGAAGGGAGCCCCACAGTCCTATCTCCCCAGGACCTGAGTGGTCCCGTGGAGAAGGGAGCCAGGATGAGCCTCTAGCGGCTTCCTGGGGAGAAGGGAGCAGGGGCTCCCTTTTCCCCCTGCCCTAAGTTGACTTACATTGTAAGTCAACTTAGGGTGTCCACACTGGCTTAAGTTGACTTTAAAACTAGGTTTTATTAGGTCGACTTAAGTTTTCCTTAAGTCGACTTAAGGAGCAGCTTAAGTTGATTTAAAGAAACTCCAGTGTGGACGCAGAGTAAATTAAATTGACTTAAGCCTGCTTAAATCGACTTAATTTACTAGTGTAGACTCACCCTCTACTCCTTGGCAAGAGAAGACAGGCCACCCCTCTCCCAGGTAGTCAGGTGTGTCTTGTGTACCATTTTGACTGCTTTTGTCATGAGTATTTCCTGATCTCACCAGGGAACAAATTTGTTCAGTAAAAATGGTTCGTCTGTAGACAAGGCCCTACCATGGGTGTAACATGGTATAGGATGCTTTGGTAGGGGCGAGGGGTTACAACTATTCTGGGCAATAACTATGGGCCAGATTGTGCCCCCAGGATCCATGTACGGTGTGAACCCTCCATGCAGGGAAGTCTCCTTTCTTGAAAAAGGTAGTCAGCCACTTCCATGGAACCGCCTCTCCCTTCCTAGGAAATGCAGAAGACTCTGTAGACTCGGGATCAGCTCGGAGAAAGAAGGCAAGTGAGTAGCTGTGTGTTGGGTGGATGCTGGTGGAGGCTTCCTTACTGTGATTCCTAGCATGGAAGGGGATTAGCTGGTCCCAGGATTGTCGTGCAGAGGCTTATAAACATTTTCAAAGTTAATCTGCCTGAGGAGACTTTCAGTACTGTAGATTCCCATTCTGGCTAGTGCATATGTCCATGTCCCCTGAACTTTCAGGGAACACTAGTTGGTTTTGAAGTCTGTAGAATTGATTTTAATTTTTGTTTCAACACTGTAGATGAATTGGAGGATCCTGTAAAATTGAGGAAAGTAATGGTCTAGATGTGGTTATTGTGTTAGGTCAGAATAAGAATAAAATAGAAAAAGGCCAAAAAGTCGAAGATGATTCAGTAAAAGGTAGCACCAAAAAGCTTGCTTACAATTTAAAGGGTATGTTTCTGACTTGGCTCTCGATTATGTGTATTCAAACAATTGCTTAGGCTTTTATTGTTTGTGTTCAGCTGAAGTAAAAGCAACTCTTTAGAATTAGAAAATTTGCTAGACCTCTTTTGTTTTCAATATTGGATTAGGCTAAAGGTTGTCACTTTCTTTTACTCAACCTGCTGCTTCTTTTGTTCTCCCAGACACTCAGGAATATTGGATAGAAGCAGTATTCCAATATTACATTTGAGAATCTGAAACGGTAAATAAAATTGCTTTGACGTAGAGATTTTATAACTACTTCACCTTGCATGAGTTTTCACTATGTAGGTCTTCATATTTAGTATTATATTTTAGAGTTGGTTAACATTTTTCATCCAGTGATTTCCACGTAGTTAAACAATTAAAAGGACACTCTGAACTTATAAAATACCTTTTAAATAAAAGCTGTATGTATATTGGTTGAGACTTTTAAAGCTGATGCATTTTCTAGTCAGATCTTACTATCAACACCGTTTTAGATTATTACATTGGATATTCATGTTTATTTGTGTCTTTGCGTATTTTATAAGGTGAAAATAAATGAAGTCAGTATCATTTTCATGTTCTCAGTGCTTCATTGTTTGGTTTTCCAACATTTTTGCGGCGATGGCTACAAAAAAGCTGAATTGTTAGGCTGTTGGTGTATTAAGATCACAGCCCATCATGCTGATCAATATGGTTTCACTGTTCACTTGAACCCTCCCATTTGTCTATCTAGTTGTCTGTTGTCACTTAGGCCAGGACTACACTACAGACCTATATCGATACAAATGCATTGCTTAGAGTGTGAAAAATCCACACCTTGAGAGAGGTAGTTAAAGCGACTGAACTCCCAGTGTGGACAGTGCTGTGTTTGAAGGGAGAGCTTCTCCCATCGACATGGCAGCCATATCTCAGGGAGCCGAATTAATTTAGCCAACGGGAGAACCTCTCCTGTCAGTGGAGGAGCAGCTACGCTGAAGCACTCTAGCTCCAATGGTACAGCTGTGCCACTGGATGTAAAGTCAAGCCCTTTTACTTGAATTGTAAGCCCATTGGGGCAGAGAATGTCATTTGTTCAAAAGTGCCTACCACGATGGGGCTGTGGTCCATGACTAGGGCTCCTAGGTGCTAAAATAATATAAAACATGACAGAGGAATGTGTTTTTAAAACCTTAATCTACAATACAAGTCTTCTTCAATGCATTGTAGAAATGGTTATGGCAACCTTAGATTTTGAAAGCTTGATTTGTTTAATTAAAAAAAAAGTTGACTTTAATTTGAGTGTCCCTTGGAATCTCATAGCATGCCACCAAATATCCTTCAGTAGCTTGTAGATGTAACATTGCCAATAAATGAATGGATTTCCTTCAAAGGCTTTTCTAAGCAGTTAAACAAACTTGGAGTCCAGTGGCCCTTTTAAAGACTAAAAAAATTATTTATCGCATCAACTTTTGTAGGAGAAATCCTACTTCATCAGATGCTTGAGGATGGGGAGCCACGAAAGCTCATGTGATAAATAAATGTGTTGGTCTTTAAAAGGGCCACCAAACTCCTTATTTGTTTTGCTGGACTAGACTAGCGCAGCTGAAATTTGGTGGTGATGTTGAGGGGAGGCAACCCAATATAATACAAACTCTTCAGTTACAGATTTTAGGCTAATTCAAACATGTCTGAGTAATCCCTGGATTAACAGTTGTGATTCATTGATCTAGTCCTTGTCTTGGAATCTTAAAAATAATAAACTTTGAAAAGCTCTGGGAATTGTCTGTAATATAGAATGATTGTAACTGGCTTGGCACTGAATTAAAATAGAGGTTCTGTAGTGGTGGAATGTGGTGGTTCTCGTAGGAGCATTTCTGTAGACAAATTATGGTGGTAGTACTTAGTTGGTAGTTTTCTTTAGCTACGTGGGTTTAATGAGGACTGAGTGTCCAGCCAAGAGGACTTTTCCTTTAAAAGCCAAGATACCTTGGAGATATTGAGCCAAATTATGTTCATAGAAATTTGCAGCTTCTCAATTGACTTTAATGGTAGACATACATATGTATCTGGGCATAGAATTGAACCTATTTTTACTTTCTCCTATAAAAAGGGGAGGGGATCAATGGAAGCCCATGCAAGAGCTCCAAAAGAAGAGGTGTAGAGCAGGCTAGTCTGAAGGAATGAAGCAAGTTATATTAGCCCTCTGGCTAGAATGGCTCTTATATGGATATATCAAAGGCTAAGGGGAAGAAGCTCCCATGGAGAAATCCAGAAGTTCTTTTATATACTTGTAATTGAAGATTGCTCACTCCCATTAGAAGCTGTATATGTAATGGTTATGAAAAGAGACTTTTGAATGGAAGTATCAGTATTTGACTCTTTGGGTAGTTTCTGGGGGAAAGGAACCTTTTTAGTTTTAAAAAAAAACCAAACAAAGCACACATCCCACAGTGGGATCCGGGCTGATAATAATAGGGAACATTGTACTGGTAGAGGACGCTCTATTGTTGTTTTGGATGTAAAGGTCAACAAAGTTACTTTGTCACTCTGAATGTGTGGCTAGAAGGTTAATATTCATTTAGCACTCCCCTGAGGAGAGTTGGAGATCCCCTAAATGTCGCCCGTGTTCTCTCACTGCCTATAAAATGTTCAATTTTCCATCTTTAATTGACCCTAAATTGGGGGGTTTAGTTACAAAGCTGGAAGAGTGTTTGAGTCTACCGCTGTAGGTGGGACTGCTAATATGGGATATGCTAGTGTGAACGAAGGAATCCTTTTGGTGCAAATATGTGGTAACCCAATAAAACCATTGTGTTATCTACCTTGTCCACATTCTGTTTTGAGGGTTAGTATGATGTTAGTAATACCATATGTTCCACCATAAGTGTCTTTCAAAACATTGTGCTGCTGGAAATTAGCAGCGAAGATTTAAAGAAAACAGCAGAAGACAAATATGTCAGAACTGGGTACTGTGGCATGACACAGTTGAAAGGAGTACTATATAAAATCCAGACTTGACAAGCTGTTCAGTAATCGTCCTGCTTCTGGGTCACTGCTCAGCCGCACCCATGAGTTTGTTCCCATATTGCTTGTATTCCTTGCTAGAAAGTTGTAGGGTGGAGTTCTTTATCAATGGGTCTCTCCTTGCCTGAGAGCATTCCAGTTCTTTTGCTCATGTAGATTGTCTAGATTAATCCTCTTGATCCTTTGACTTCCCTCTGGGTCCCTATCAGGGTCTGGAGTAATAGTTAACTTTTTTTAGGCCCCTCTCAGGAAATGCATATCTGCAAGGATTACTCTGTCAATTTAAAATTGCCTTTGTCTTCACAGAGTACAGTCCTTGGGGCATAAAAAAGGAGATGCATGCCAATACAAATGTTCTCAAGTGGCCTTCATTCTGACTACAATACAAGCGAAATAATCAAGGTTCTCTTTTTAAGAAGACTGGGAGGGGGATTAGAAAACTGAACAATGGGTTATCCAAGTTGCTTCAAATCACTTTTTTGTTTGATTAGCCTTTTTGGCACTTGTCAATTAACACCTGGGTCTGTCTCTTGTGTGTTTCTGAGGGAGGGTCAGTGTTGCAATAGAGGCGGCATTTGACACAGCCTCCTTCCTTTTGGAGTGGGTTGCAAAAGAAGAAAAATTCAGAGAATGAAGTGGTATCAGAGTTGATCTCTTTAATTGATACCCTGGAAAAAGACCTTTAGGAAAATCAGAAAACAATCTTTTTAGGTCTGCCAAAAGACCAAATTGTTAGACTAGCCCTTAAAATAGCATATGTCGTTAACTAAGCTGAAATTAGTCCATCTCCTAATATAGTCTCTTGAAACAGTGCATTCTGCTGGGATGATCACAGTTCCAGAACGATCAATAAAATGCAGTTTTGAGCAGTACTATTAAAATATATATTAACTGAAGTTATGTCCTAGATGGAAACTCATTTCTTATTTCATCCCGCTGGTGCCCAGCATGTGGTGAGCCAAAGCAATATAGAACGCTGAGCAGAGAAGACCATTAGAGTGCAATAATAATTACTCTCTCAGGTTGTAATGGGGCAATATCTTGGGAATAGTCTTGTGCCCTTTGATTAAATATCATCAGTTAGAATCGATATTCTAACCTTCTCTTTCTTCGCATAGAGTCATTTAAAAGTAGTGTTGCTGATGGAGAATAACTTCCACTGAATGTCTAGTTGAATAACTAAGAGCATGTATAAAAAACCAAACCCTTGATCTGTTAATTCCAGTGAGCTATACAGTGTGATACTATTAGCACCTAGATATTCTGAGATAGGCAATAAGCACCTTAAAGGACTCTGAAGGCAGTATTTTGAATGCCGGTCAAATTTTGCACTAGCAGAACTAGCTAAAGATTTCTCATCTGTGACTACTCTTATTTGGAAAAAAAAATTGGGCCAGTGGGTTGCCTATAAATACTGTCCAAGATTTACAAACTGACTAATGATTTTGGGTGCACTGAGATACCTTTTTATGCACTTTATTTTCAGAAAGTGCTGAGCGCTGGCTCTCTGAAAATCCTTTAGGGCAGGGGTAGTCAATAGGCTGACCACAAGCCAAATTCAGGCCAACAGATGCTTTTGAATGGACTTCAAAAATCTTATTGCTGTGTGAAAAATGTTTCTCTGGAGTCTGGACATGGAGTATACTTTGACCAAGAAATTTGGATCTTTGCAAAAAAAATTGACCCTCACTTTAGGGCTTCTCAAGTTGGGCACCCAAAATCATTAGTTATCTTTTGGAGCATGGCCTATTCAGGCAGATTGCTGCCTTGGAGCGGAGGTGGAAGGCAGAATCTTTGAAGATTTAGCAAGATCAGACCCCTTTATAACCAAGAAACCCCATTTGTGAATGTGTCTTAAGTCAGTGGCTCCTTTTTACATGGTTAAGTGGTTGCTGGATTCTTGCAAACTCCACCTGGGAGTGTTCCGATAGATCTGACACCTAGACTCCAAAGATAGCTCAAGCCTGATGAATTATGCTGATTATGTATATGGCTTGAGGGCAAGGAGTTGGCTGTTGTGTTCATGGGAGCTCCCTTCTGGCATGCCAAAGAGAGGCTTGGTGCTTGTCTACAAAGACAGTTATTTCAAAGGAAAATTGCTGTAGGCAGCAACAAGAGCAAACATGGATAATAGAGGAGAGGTTTCCTTTTCTCCTCCCCACGCTCCTTTTCCTTCCTTCCTCTCAAAAAAAAAAAAAAACTTTTTTCTTTCTCCCACTTAAAAAATGAGCTAGGATTTGAATTCTAAAAACTTGTCTATTAGCAGGAAGAAGCAACTAACCTAATTGTGGGTCACTCCTCACTCAGCAGTACTGCAGATTGTTACTTCTGCTAGACAGGATTTTTAGTTGCCAGTTGCATTTTTAATTTTAATGACTGGTGTTGCTTCATTTACATTTCCCATGGACAGCACAATGGAAATTTTTCCTGCCCTAGAGCATGGAGAAAGACTTGAAGATCTTAAGTTGAAAAGTGCTAAAGCCTTGAGGCTTAGTATGATGATTTATTGCCAGCATCTAAAATTTGTTAATCAGAAGCACTGTTGATATTCATTTTTATCGCTAATGTCTCTCTCTAGCTTAGGTCACACATTCTGAAAGCTGTGCAACCAGATGTCAAATCCAATCTGGAGCCCCAGTATGCACTCAGAATGTTGAACAAAGTTGCATGGCTTGTTTAGGTGAATTCTTGGTTCAACACAGCCATAGACAGTGATATGATGGGCAGTTATTTAAAACACTATCTCTTTTAGTTTGGTGATGGTTATGAAGCTGAATCAGAAAATCAGTGAGTAAGCATTCGAAGCCCAATAAATGTTGTCTTGATTTGTTAAACTGGTTTCATAGCTCAGCCGTTCCTTGCCTAGCAGAATAATAATCCCGTTCTGTGCTAAATGTACGCAGTGCTCATTTTAATTCCTAATGGACTAGATCTTCCTCAACACCTCTTCTTCCTGAATTTTACAATGTTGCATTAGCAGCCATGGGGTTTGCTGTGGAATTCCATGGACCTTTCACTTCCTTGCATTTCAGATCACAGTGCCATAAGTAATGAACTTTAAGTGATTTCTTCAGTAGCTCTCTCAGCACTTAACTTTTCTGAATAGTAGCAAATGTGATAGAACCTGGCTTTCCATATAACTGCTTCATAAAAGATGCAACACATTTAGGACCGAATGTTTGGATCATGTGAACTGGTATTGTCCATTTCAAGTCAACATTGCTTTGCTGAGTTGCACCAGCTCAGGGTCTGGCCCTTAGAATTTGTCAGAACAGCTGGCTCTCTGACTGACTGAAGTGATGAACCACACAGGAATTAGTTGAAGTGAAAGGAATTTTCTGCATTTGAACATTTTTTTTTAATGAACTTTGTGCTTTTTAAACAGTTTTTTGTAAGTCCACATTTCATTGTATTTGAAGGGAAAATTAGTGCTGCAAATCTGCCATGCTAAAAATCCAGATTGCAGAATTTTCTCTTCTTGCAAGTTCGTTTTTTCATAACTCTTCTTCTAAAATACTTCACAAAGGTTTTAACTACATAAGAAAGTTCATTTAGAAATTGCTGCATTCAAACTTCCCCCTTTCATGTGGCTAAAATTAGGATGACCAGGTGTCCTGATTTTTATAGGGACGGTCCAGGTATTCCGGGCTTTTTCTTATACAGGAACTTATTACTCTCCATCCACTATCCTGATTTTTCACACGTGCTGTCTGGTCATTCTATCTAAAATCCTCAAACTTGGATAGCTTGTGTACAAGGGTTTCCATGGAATGAGAGCTGAAGTCTGTGGCACATCCAGTCATTTAAATTTGCTCTGTTAAGAGCAAGTACAGTGCATATAGTGGACAAATGGACTTAACATTTATTATGGATGTTAGACATCATCTGAGGCTCAACCAAATAGGGATTATTAAATATATTATTCTGTATTGTGAGCTAATGCACAAAGGTACTTTGTATTGACCACTAAGCCCTTTATGATATGTTCCATTTCATCTAGGGAGCGTCTGGAGCTCTTGGAAGAAGCCAAGAAGATGGAAATGGCAAAGTTCCGTTACATTCTTCCTGTTTATGGCATTTGTAAAGAACCTGTTGGCTTGGTCATGGAATATATGGAGACAGGATCATTGGAAAAGCTCCTGGCCTCAGAACCATTGCCATGGGAGCTACGCTTCCGAATCATCCACGAGACAGCTGTGGGTATGAACTTCCTGCATTGCATGTCCCCACCATTGCTCCATCTGGACCTCAAGCCTGCAAACATTTTGCTTGATGCTCATTATCACGTGAAGGTATGCCTGGGGTATACCCGTATCTGGGTGTACCTTTTCAGATAAAGTTTCTCTCACTTCTGTCTGATATCTTACCATGACTCTTCTTGATTTCAAAGAGAGGGCTATAGAGATGGGAGAACAAAACTGTGCCCAGAGCATTGAAAAGTACTTGTAAGCTTGATTTGTACCACATAAAAGTTGCTTTTTGGGTTTGGTTAATAATCTTTCTCTCCCCCACCTTAGCATTCTGAAGTGTTGCGCGACTGGCTAGGTACAGGGTATCAGGTCTTCCTCTGAAGAAGAGGCAAAGGAGTAGATCTCGGGTTAAATCAATTAAAAATAGCAGAAGGGTCAAAGTTTAGCAGAAAGCTTTATGGCCTTTAGGCCTCTATCAAATAGCTCGCTCCTGTGATGGGGGATAAGGCAGTAGTAAACAGGGAGGGAAAAGAGATGTGGCCCTTTAAGGGGTGACCTCTAAGTCATTGGTTCATGTTCCATAATCTTTCACAGCCCCCACTTGGCTGTCTAATTCCATCTGGGACTCTACTGCATGGCTTCTCTGTGCATATCTGAGTCATGTTGGCAGGCCTCACAGAGTCGCCAACCTTTAGTTTTCAGTTTTTACAGACATGAAGATCTAAACTTTTTTTTAACGCACATCACTAAAAATACCATAAGCAATATAAGATCCCAGAACTGTGTAATCACTTGCAATTTTCTCTACCCAGGAATTTAGCATTATGCAATTGTTTTATCTGTACTTAATTGATCAATCGGGTTCTTTGGGTATGTGAAATAATAGAAATGATAAAGTCATGACCAGTGTAGTTTGTGTTACAAGAAGTGATTCTGAACAACAATCAATGTCAAAATACAATGTTTTATTTCCATCCAATTTTATTGATATTTTAATTTATTTGTGGATTTACTGACAGTATTAACATTGTACCTTTTTTTTTTTTTTTTTTTAAACCACTTGCCAGTAAATTTATTGACGGTGGGCAATGCTGCAAAGCAGGAACTTCCAGGAATGAATGAATGAATTCCTGAAGATGCTGTCTGTTTTCCCCATAAGTTTGCTGGGAGTGAATATTGTAATAAGTGAACCTTCCTTAGCTAACTACACCCATTATAATATTGACTGAGCGTTTGTGAGCTTAATGATAAGGAATTTTTCTTGGGGTCAGTTTCCCGCTCATCAGCAAAGTAATGACCATCTGAGGTGGATTTTCTAGTGCTGTCCCCCAGTGTGTTAATAATGTGGGCTTTCTTTGAGTTTGGAATTTGAGCTTAGGGCTTGGTTTTTTTTTTCTAGTTTTGAGCCTGACCCTGACCTTGTTGAAGCTGGGGCAAAACTCTTATCTTCAAGGGTGCGGGATTTAGCCCACTGGTTTGATGGTGGTTGTGGTGATAAGATGCATCTTGTATCAGAGGGGTGACCTCTCTTCATTTCCAAGTCTCCTCCCCCCCCCCCGCCCTCCCCCAACAATTGGTAAACAGCTTGTTCTAGGAATCTAATCTGTCAGCTCCTTTTGAATTACTTTACCCTGGAATGAACCCAACTTGGAAATGGCAAATCAATAATTGTGGTAGAAAGTAATTTAAAAGGCAAGTTCATGCACAGTTCCTTATTGTTCTTGATCCGTGCAGATGTTTGCATGTATACTGGAAATAGGAGTGGTACATTGGGCCAGGTCTGTGAATGCTTTAGGTGTGGAATATGATTTGCTCCCAATAACTTAGGAATGGTTGTGATTCATCTCCTCGGAAAAATCAGCTGAAAGAACTACAAGGGTCAGGCTTTGCAACACTTAATGATCAGATTAAAGAAAACAAACCACCTTACTGGTGGGATGAAGGTTCAGAGCTATAATAAACATGCTTTTAGGAAAGGTAAGTCGATCCTTGTCTACCCTACAGACTTACGCCAACATGGCTATGTTGGTCAGGGATATGAAGAGATGTGATTCCTGGCTAATGTAGCTGTGGCAGCAGAAGCCCCAAGTGTAGATGCAATTATACCACAAACTGTGCTTTTACCAGCATAGGCTGCCTAGCACAAGGTGGTGGAATAAACTAGGCCGGCAAAAGTGCAATTAGGGCAACTAATAGCCCCTTGCTAGCAAAGCACTTTTACTGTACACATGGCCTTAGGCTTTGAGCAAATTCTAAACATCTCGCTAGTGGCCAGGGTTTTTGTGGCCTACTTCTTGGGTGCTTCCTGCCCCCCACCCCCTGCACCAAGAAATGGATTGCAATAGAGTGGCTTACTAGTGCTTGGACACCAGCAGAAAGGACTATACACGGCTGTTCAAAGCAAGCTCTGTACATCTATTAAATGCTTGGCGGTCATCTCCAAATATTTATTTGAGCATAGCCTAAAGTTCTCCATTGCATGTGTTTGAGTCCCAAATTCTTGGCTCACCTATAATCACTCTGAAAGGTGGGTGGCTTTTTGTGTGTTCTGCATGGTAGGATTATGATGAGGCTGCATAGTATGAAAGGGAGGCCATCTTTTCAAAATGGAACACATGCGGGAGCCCGGGCCCATTGCCAGGCTGGAAGCTGGAGCTGGGCTGTGGTAAGAGCTGACCTCGGAGCTTAGACTGCTGTGGAGAACCCAAGATCCTTCTCCAGCCCTGGACGGTAGGCCAGATGTCCAAGAATGGTCCCTGCCTGTGTCCTACCCTCTGGGGTGCAGGTGGAGAGTTGGGGGCTCCCAACAGCACCCTGGAGCCAGAGAGTACCTGTTTCTACTGCCTGGCTCTGGCTTCTGGCCCACCTGGTCACGGGTGGTGCCTTGGGAGAAGAGGGGGAGCAAGGGGTGGAGACTTGCCACCTCTTTCCCACAAGGCCCACCTCAGTTTGCCTGTCTCTACCTCTACTGGGAAGAGGCTGGTGCCGCCCCATAGCCTCAGGCAGGCATGGAGTGACAGCCCTGGACTGTCCCAACCAATTAGGGATGGGTGTTCACCTTAACAGTAAGCGAGTGCTCATTAGCATAGATTTGGGTGGTGATAGAATAGATGTTGTGCAAAGTGGTAAAGGGACCACCAAATGAGCGTGGGGCTGATGTCCCTAAATGATGTTGTGCTGGCATGCAGGACAGCTGAGCAAGCTGGAAGCCAAATTTTGGCTCCCAGTGATTTGGTTGGGAGTTATATTCCACCCTGAGCAAGTAGACATGCAAAGTTGAAGCCATTACTTTTCAGGCACATGTAAATGCCAGAGTGTACCTACTAACTGCAAACAAAGGAGAGGGACTGAAGATGTATTAATTTATAAGCATGTAAATTTGGTTTCCTACACTCAAGTACCCCTACATGTAAGTTTGGTTTCCTGTGGCCTCAAAGCTCCCTTTTGTGTGGGGTGGAACCCTTCGCTCAATCTATGCTGAAGACCTATGCCGCTGAGCAACGCAATTATGCCAGCCTCCCCTTGACATGTAGGCAACTCTGTTGACCTAGTTACTCCCTCTCAGGAAGGTGGCTTAACCTTGGCAATAGGAGAAATCTCCCTTCACTGCAGTGAGCGTCTACAATTAAAATGTGGCCGCTGCAGGAGCAGTGCCGTTTTTGTATTTTTCAATGTGATCCTAGCAATAGCCCCGCGGCTTTCTTGCGGAAAGGCCAATGGAGCCTGTGATTCAGATCCTTTTCCTTTTAAATGGCAGTATAATTAGCAAGTGGTGATTCCTGGGGAAATCCTATAATGATTGAACAAATCACATCGACTGCAAAAGAAGAATAGCTTCGTGTTCAGGGTGGGGGAAAGTTCTTTATAAAGTATGAGTCCTTAAGCCAGGAAACAAAACGGCTTCCAAATACAGTAAATTGGAAATGCTACTGTGTGTCTTTCCGCTCCTTAAAATGAAAACCACACCTTTCTCTGTTTACAAGCACAAGATTTATTTTAAAAATCCCATGCGGGGATATTGACTTCAGTGTAAGATTGTTGCATTAGTCAACAAGTGTACGCCTTTGTACCGTAAAGATGTCTCTGGTGTGTTGGTTCAATTTTATTATTGGGGAATAATTAACAGGGTGGTGTAAACCACAGCTGGAAACGAATGAATATAAAAAATGCGTTTCAAAGACTTTGACGTGATGTCTTGGCTTGTCATCTTTAAATAATATAGTTACAGTAAGGCTTTGCTAATCAGTTTTTAGGGTTCATGTAAATATTTTAGGAAGCTGATTGCACATCGTAATAGGCTTCACTATCAAGAATCCTTTGATATTCAGCCTGTATTTTCCTTTATCTTAATTCTTACCCATTATTCCTTGTTAGGCTTACTTGTACCAACCTAAATTCCTCTCTGCTTAGTGTTTTGCCCTCCTCAAATATAGACTGTTGACTGTCTCAAATTCTCATTTAACGAAGCTCGACCTAGTTAGCTCTGTCTTGACAATTTTAGGACTTGGAGGGCTTGAAATACCTCTTCTCTGAATTCCCTGTGATTTGCCAATGTCTTGCTGGTTGTTAGGTGTCCTGGAACAAGGGCAATATCCCAGAAGCTGCCATAAAGAGAAGACATTGCTCTCCTGTAGTGCACTACCTACTCAAACTTTCTGGTAGCTTTGGCTCCTATGTCTCTTTCAGCATTACTGCTTTCCAGGTTTTTCCTCCATCAAACATTCATTTTTCAGATCACTTTCCCTGGATGTATTAGTTTGGTTTTCTCCATGCTACATTCATTTTGCTAATTCCTGCCTCAGTTTTGGATATCTCTAGATCCCTCTGATTTTCTACCCAGAACCGGTATTTGCAACTTCTTTAACTTAACACAATCCACAAGTTGCATTAGTGTACTATTAACTCTGCCTACAAATCTCTTCAAAGATCTCTGATAACACCAGATCTAAGAACAGCTACCTAGCTCCATGTCACCTTCAGCCCTCCCGCCCGCCTGACACGATACACTTGCTTTGTATCATTTGTGTTCCTATTGCATCTACCACTGCCCCATCACTTGCTAATTTTGTTCCATCAAAGTAATGAATGTAAATATTACTTACCCCTTTTTAAAGGCTTGCAGTCAAGTTGAAAGATGTCTTTCTGTCTGGAAATACCATACCTACAACAGTAACAAATAATGCCTGAAATTACTAGAACCGAAAAGGTTTTTTTATTTTCTGTTCTTCATTTTGCTTCCTGTATTGTGAGTTTGTGGGGTTTTTTTTTTTTTTTTTTTTTTTTGGTCAGTTTCCCTTTCTCTGAAAAGATTCTTATAACCATCCACTGAGAAACAGAAAAACCCTTTGAATTTTTTTTTTTAACATTTGAGAGTTGTTTAAAGGTTGTCCTCCTGAGAAACTGGGATTCGGTTTAAATTAATCAGATTGTTAAAGCAGAACTATTTTAATTTCATTAAAGTCTTTAAGCTGAGGGGACAGTAAGCTTAAATGCAAGCTGTAGGGGTAGATTGTGTTAGTTAATGTAGCAATTTGGTTTGACTCCATCCTATGATAAAACATCAAGAAATTCTGAAAACTAACATTCCTCTTTTTAAAACTAAAACTATAGATCACTGCACCTATACAATGCAAGCTTAAACACTGGTCTGTTTCCAAATTCAACAACCGCCCATCCAAAAAAAACCCAAATCCAAAAAACATAGCATCTTTTGCTCTCCAAGTGTGTGGTGATACCTGACAATGAAATAAACAGCAGGTATGCAACAGGGATTAATATTTAATCTTGTTTTATATTACCTAACCTATTTATGACCTCCATCACTGAGTGTGATGCAATTAATTCTAATTTGGTGGCTAAACGCTTTTGATTTTATTCCTAGAAAAATAACATACATGATATTAGAGGCAAAAAGCACGAAGTGCCTTCCACTGTTATGACATGTGTAACATACAGAAAATTGTGTGCAAAAGCACAATTTAAACTCACTGTTAGTTCCCAGAATGCGGACCTCAGTATTGTTATGAAATGACTGACAGCTTGAATAATGACATGCAAATAGAATGAGTAATAGGAAATCTGCGCCTCAGGTTCCCTCTTCTTGAGAATCAGTTTCTTCAGAACGACTATTAAAAGTAGCTTTTGAGATCATGTTTGACCAGGCCAGTATTCTCAAACTTATTCTGAGCTGAAGACATGGGGAAGACATGATTTGGTGTCCATAAGTTCAGGTAACATGCTATTCTGATATATGTACAAAATGCACTTAGAAGTATTTTAAAAAACAATGAGAGTCCTGTGGCACCTTATAGACTAACAGATTTTCTTCGGCATAAACTTTCGTGGGCTATAACCCACTTCGTCACATGCATCTGATGAAGTGGGTTGTAGCCCACGAAAGCTTATGCCGAAGAAAATCTGTTAGTCTATAAGGTGCCACAGGACTCTCGTTGTTTTTTGCTGTACAACAGACTAACACGACTACCCCTCTGGAAATAAGTACTTTAGTTACGCTTCCCCATCTTTGTCCATATGACCCTTCCAATATGAAACTTTAAAGAAGAGGCCCTGTAAACACTCTGAAAGATCCCATGGCAGCTGGAAAACATTTCTCAACTTCTCTTCACTTCAGTGTACATGCACTGTATAGAACGCTGTCCTCCACGCCAGAAGTGGCAGCAATTTTTAACTGTGCTTTCATTATGTAAGCTCATGAATCACATTAAAATGAAAGGTCCCATATGAAAGTAAATTACTATTGTAAGAAATAAGGTTAAGGGTTCCTCTACCAATGATGTAACCCACAAATACCTTTTGGGAGTTTTCAGATGACTGTAATTGTATGTGTTTGCTAGTTAGAAGATATCCATTCCAAGAACACACACACACACACACACGCCAAACTCTGAATCATTACATTTAACATTGTGCCATTTTGCATAATTTAATAGGTGTGTTTGGGGACATCTCTAACTAGCTAATTAAAGGGAAAAAAACCTACATTAAATGATTACATTTTCCACCTGCTGTATGTTTCATATTGATGTTAATAGGAGCTGTGTGACTAAATGCCACACAGTGTCGAAAACTTACTTCAAAGACCTAATTTAATCCCACAAAAGCTCCCTCCAGAAAATGCTTGTTTGAGTTAGGTCTTGTAGCCCTCAGATATTGTAGTTTTAATTTTCAGTACTCTTTGCAGTATGTTAGCACATCCAGGGTAGAAGTTAGCTATTGCATTTTCTTTTTATCTGTATACATTTGACCAGCTCCGGAGGGGTCGCCATGTTAGTCTATTTCAGCAAAACAAACAAGGAGTCCTGTGGCTCTTTTAAAGACTAACACATTTATTTATCGCATATGCTCTCTTGGGCACAATCCCACTTCATCAGATGAATGAAACGGAAACTGTAGCATGTTAGCTGTAATTATATATGTTCAGAGAAGGGTGGGTCACAAAGTAAATTCTGCTTTCCCTCTATCTCTCCGGAACTGTTTGAATTTACCTTGTGATCCATATATATTTACGTGTGTGGGTGTATTTACATTTTCCATTTCATTTATCTGATGAAGTAGGATTGTGCCCATGAAAGCTTATGTGATGCATAATTTGTTTAGTCTTTAAAAAGTGCCACAGGACTCCTTGCTTGTTATACATTTGATCCTGTCCTTTGTACATTCATGCTAGTGTGTTTATAAAACAAAAACTGAACAGACCCACGGACCATACTGTTACCTGTTCCTTACTTTTGTTAGATTAAAGGTCTTGGAACATCTTGTAGTTTTGTGAATTGCTGACTTGCCTGTCTTAAAGCTCTATAACGAAAAGCTGAGAGAGGCGCTGTTCTGAAATTAGGAACTTTTTTGCATATATGCTGTTTACAGGTCACTTTTCACTTCAACTAACACTGGTTTTTATGTTAAGGTGGTACATTGCTTCCATTCTGAGTAAATGCTCACATACTATCTAAATCTCACAGGACATGCACAACCCACGCTACATTGCATGGTGTTAGTCATACTGTACAAGTACCAGGACTTTTCCAAGTCAAATCTGTTCAGACTTGCAATAGCTGGATCATTGATTAAACAGACATTTTAGGGCTATATTTTTCAGTAGCACTGAGTACCCAAAGTTTCAATTGCAGGTGTTCAGTGCCTCTGACATTCAGCACGATTTTGTGCGTTACGTCCCAGTCTCT
This sequence comes from Pelusios castaneus, assembly GCA_007922175.1. Lineage (NCBI taxonomy): Eukaryota > Metazoa > Chordata > Testudines > Pelomedusidae > Pelusios > Pelusios castaneus. The sequence continues at coordinate 1,505,353 of ML685929.1, read as the reverse complement.
CTCTCCTCTATTGTGCCTGCTCTGTGCTTTCCTAAATATTCAGCTTGAGTCCACTGTCCTATTGGATCTAAATAGACTAAGATCATACATGTCCATTATTACACCATTATGGATGTTAGAAATTACCCCTCCAGACAATTCTGGAGTATGAATTGCCTTTCTGATGCCTTCCTCTGCTGGAAATTTTTCTTTTTCCTTATGCCAAGGGAATGTTTAAAAAATTGGTGAATATAAGAGTTAGGGAGAGCCAATGGTTAGTCTAAGCGACTGAAGTCTCTCTGGGTTCAGAGTCTCTAATGATGATGGACACCTTAAAACTGGTTTTGCTGTGTATTTGGGGGTGGGAGAACCCCTAACATACAAGTCAGAATTTGGCACAAACTTCTTGGTTGATACTGATTTGAGATGTATTAAAAATTAAGTGATATAAATATATAGCATCTCCCTTGTGAAAATTCTGCAAAGAACAAAGAGATGGTTCATGAATGAAATACTGGAAGATCTGTGCATTACACAAAAAGGAACATTTGAACACTGTTTTATGCAGTGGGTCAGGCTTTTCCAACAGTATAAACGTCTCTTAGGAGCACAAGTTCCATTGGAACCAAGGGATTCGTGCTCATTCTGCTTTGAAAAGGTCACCTAATTCTCTAGAATCGTCCCTAGAATAGTGGGGGAAAAACAAGTAGTAGTACAAGAGAAAATTCTTTATCTCGTCATGTTTGCTTTATGACTGTATTGTACCATGTGCAAATTAATGCATATTTGATGCTTCAAATTAAATAGTGGGTGTGTTTCCTTTTAAAAAGAACTTGCTATCACTTGTTCTTTTCAGCCGGCTCCATTGCATCTATCCAACTTGCTGTATGTGTTACTTTCCGCTCCCCCCCCATCCCTGGTTTTTAAAATTTTAATATTACTTTGTCTTCTTTTGAATAAGCAGCTATCTACTTGGACTAACAAGTGACTATAACATGGATGATTTCTGATAACCATTCTGCAAATAGCTTTTGGGATTAATTTGCTCAGAGCCCAGAAACAAAGTTTCTCTGAATCATGCCTTTTCAGAACACTATCTAGCTTGACATTGCTTAGAAGGAAAAAGTGATAGTTATGTTATTTTGTGGACTACGTTGGCCAAACTTTGCCAGTCTGAATCATGTGAAATAGCCTTGACTGAGATAGTTATAAGTGTAAACATTTGTAATGGGCCAACTGAAATGTCTCATTTTTAGTCTATGGACTAATATCTTTGTTTCTTCTTAGAAAAACTACTTGGTTTTTTTTTATTGGCCTAAACTTACTTTTTTTTTTTAAAGCCTGCCACATCTTAGTATTTCCAGAGTTAATTAGCTTGATGTTTCCACATGACATTTCACTGTAATGTACAGATATGACAAGAAACCCCCCCAAAATTGTAACTCCGGTCACAAGAAGTTTAGGATAAATCATTGGAATTTTAATTGTTGGGTGTTTTGGCTTCTTTCTACTTTTGCAGATTTCTGATTTTGGATTAGCAAAGTGCAATGGACTTTCACATTCTCATGATCTCAGCATAGATGGTCTGTGTGGTACTATTGCATATCTGCCTCCGGAACGTATAAAAGAGAAAAACAGATACTTTGACACTAAACATGATGTGTACAGGTTAGTGCATACTTCTCAGTAGGTATCTGTAGAGCTAGCAAAAATCCTTTATTTAATGAAACAATGTAGTAATTGTAAAAATAAGCTTTGATTCTCAAGATGTAAAAGTCTATCTAAAATGCCAGAGAAAGCACAATTAAAAAATCCCAGGTTAGGCCCTGATCCTACAAAGACTTGTATGCTTCACTTTAAGAGTAAAAGAAGACTCACTGATGTCTTTTCAGGATTGAGGTCCTGCTGACTAATTGTTTGTGTTGGTCTTATTTTATTTTGTTTTAACCCAGTCTCAACTGAAATATTGTTGATGATCTAAGGTGCCCCTAAAGTTTATAATCATAAATGGATGGGTTGATCCTCTGACTTCGTTATTGTGGAAGCTACTTTACAACTCTGATTTACTGTGTAAATCTATGCTGATTTGCTAGTAACTAGGTTGGCATGCATTTCTCCATGCTTTTAGGGTATATCTATGTTGCATTAAAACAAAAAACTCTGCTGCAGTGAGTCTGAGCACAGGTCTACAGACTTAAGTTTATGATATAGTGCTAAAAAAATATCAATATCAGTGCAGGCATTCCCACTTGGGCTGAAGCCTTGGCTCTTAGACCCTCCCCTACCCCCAACTCCTTCACACCCCCTATACCCCAAGCTCTAGCCGGAGGAGGAATCTTCCCGTTGCTATTTTTAATGCCATAGCGTGAGCTCTAGTCTTTAGACTGGAGCTCTGAGTCACTGCAGCAGGGTGTCTTTGCAGTGTAGATATATCTCTTTAGATTCCTGTCTGATTTAAAGTGAATGAGGGACCCATCACTGACTTCAGTGGGGACAGGATTTTATCCCTTGTGTACTTCCTCTCTTCAGTTTGCTTTAATTGTGGTTTTTTTTAAAAAAAAAAGTTTATTTGCAGATAATATTCTAAGGGAAGACAAGCTATGGGATGGCTTCAGTTTGAATCATTTTAAATTTATTTAGCAACTTCCTTGGAAATTCCCTACTGCAGTGCTTTCTGATTTTCCTTAGTTTTGGCATACATGGTGATTTGGTGTAAACTAAGAGCAAATGTGTCCATGATTCTGACTCTCTTCAGTCACTCACTAGTGCCTGGACACTGCTAGTCCTCTCCATAAGGTCCATAATTTCATTTTAGTTGCCATTAAGGCATGGTTCTTGGCCCAGCCTATAAATACACCTAATCACATAGGGGTCATCTATAAACTAGCTGAAGTACGCTCGAAAGACTTGAGCACTAGATTGATGTAAATAAAATTAGAAGTTCCCTTCCTAGACTAACACGGCTACCCCTTTGCAACTTGATTCCTGAAAATAATTTTCTTGCCTAGGATTAACAAATATTGTATCTATTTACAGTTTTTCTATAGTGATTTGGGGAGTCCTCACACAGAAGAAGCCTTTTGCAGGTAAGCCAATGCTATTTTATTCATAAGGTTTTTATTTCAGATGTACATCACAGGACTTTTCGCTCCTCTCTGTGGCTATGTCTACACTGGGGAATTTAGGTCGACTTTACTAAGTCGACTTTAAGTTGACCTTATTAAGTCACCTTAGAGAGTCCACACAGGACTCCTAAGTCGATTTAAGGTGGGCCTTATTAAGTAGACTTAGAGAGTCTACACTAGACTCTCTAAGTCGACTAGTTAGGTTGAGGGGGAGGCGAGGCTCCTTTGGAGCCTCAGCTCCCCAGGCTAGGGGGGCTTGTCCTGGGGACAGCCGGCCCCCCCAGGCAGCAAGCCCCGGAGTGGGCCAGGGGAGAAGGGAGCGTGGAGTTCCCTTCTGCCCCAGACCACTCGGCTCCCTTCTGCTCAGGACTTCTCAGGTCCCAGGCAGAAGGGAACAGTCCTAGTTAGTTAGTTCGAACTAACATAGCTACACAGGAATGTTAGTTCGAACTAAGCAAGCACTTGCTTAGTTCGAATTAGCGATCTCCATTCATTTCAATGGCCGGTTAATTCGAACTAAGAAACTAGGTTGTTCGAATTAATCCCTTAGTTCGAATTAAGGAAGCCCTTAATTCAAACTAACTAAAGCCTAGTGTAGCCCAGAGGCGTCGTTGTCATCGGGCTGGCAGGGCGCCAGCCCCGGGTAGAAAATCCTGAGCCCCGAATCTATTTTCCCCAGCAGGCACATGCGCACCCAGGCGGAACGCTGTGTTCCGCCCAGGGGCCCCAGCGAAGCCACAGACTCCTGCTGCGGCCAGGCTGGGGAGATTCAAATCTCCCACCCTGAGCAGGCTCAGACAGAGCGTGCTCAGGGTGGGAGCGGCCTGGCCGAGAAGCAGCTCTGCCGGCCGTCCCTGTAGCTCCGAGCCTCTGGCCAGGTAAGAGGGCTGGGAAGGGGCTGGAGGGAGGCCTGTAGAGGGGTGGAGGGGACAAGGAGACTGGCTGGGGGCTGGGTAGTGGTGGAGAGGACTATGCACGGCAGGAGTGGGGACTTCGTGGGGGGCTGGGGAGGGATGGATGAAGTTAGAGGCCTGTGTAGGGGGCATGGGAAGAAGGAGACTGGCTGGGGGCTGGGTAGCAGTGGAGAGGACTATGGGCAGCTGGAGGGGGCTGGGTGGGGAGCTGGGGAGGGATGGATGGAGTTAGAGGCCTGGAGAGGGGTGGAGGGGACATGGGGACAAGGAGACTGGTGGGGGCTGGGGAGGGGATTATGGATGGCTGGAGGGGGACTAGGTGGGGGGCTGGAGAGGGATGGAGGAGGTTGGGGGATGAGTGGGGGTTAGGGACAGAGGGGCCTGGGGAGGTGTGGAGGGGATTTGGGGGCTGAAGGGGGGTGGAGTGAAGATGGGGGAAGCTGCGGAGTTAGGAGGGCTGGAGTGGGGGTTTGGGGGCAGGGGTGGGCTGGGGGCCACAGCCCTGGATCTTTTTGCTATCCAGCAATGCCCCTGGTGTAGCCATGGCTTGTTAGTTAGTTCCAATTAAGCCTCCTTAATTCAAACTAACTTGCCAGTGTGGACATAGCCAACGGTATCAATGGGAGACTGTATGGTTCTAGAGTAACGCATGGACCAGTGTATTCTAAACAGAGCCTTGCTTTTGCTATTGGTGTTTCTTGGAAGCCAGTTGTCAAATGAGAGTATTGATTGAAACCAGCGATTTTAAATGGATTTTAATCAACTTTTCCATTTGTACTTCAGTCATCTTCTAAAGAAAGATGCATTCTCATTGTTTGTTACTGCCATTAAAACACGTTGTTTTAAACTAAACTGAGCCTTTACACAAGATTTGGTATGTCTTTATGCTACCTAAGAAAGCACATTATAACTATACATTAACAGAAGAATTGTATATAGCTCAGTGTTTCCAGATTATTATTGTACCCTTTTCTAGCATGTTAGAAAATAGTAAATGATACATTGCTTATTTACTAGGTAATTAACTTTTTGCTCATGATTGGGTCAAGCTGCAGTAGGATGGTAACTGGAAGCTAACAGCATACACAATTTATTTTTATTAAACAAAACAGCCTTAAGTGTTTGGGATATATCAAACTCTTGTCAAAACTTTTTTCACATTTATGATTAAATGACTTATAAAACAGAGTGCTTACCTACAGTCAGTGAATTAAACTGATTATTTCACATCCGCTTGGGGAAAACTTTCAAATGTGCTGACACAGAAAGTGACCAGAGCGTGAATTCCTACTTGCCTATGTCGCTTGAAAAGAAGAAATATCATAAGCTATACAGGCTGCCGTGTTGTGCCATATTTATAAAGCTTGACCTCAAATGTTAGACTTGTTCCCCCCGCCCCCTCTAATCCTTTTTCTTACAGAAAAGCAGTCTTTTAACTTAAAGTTTTTGATAAAGGCTGAAGTTCTTTTTAAAAAAAATAAAATTAAGTAATGTACTGAAATGCAAATTATGCTAGCTTACCCTTTGATTAGTCTCTCAGGTCTATAACAAACTTGTTCAGGCAGAAGAACAACAGAGTCCGGTGGCACTTTTAAAGACTAACAGCTTTATTTATTGCATGAGCTTTCGTGGGAGAAAATTCCACTTCATTCAAAGCGTCTGATGAAGTGGGATTTTCTCCCACAAAACCTCATGCGATAAATAAATTTGTTAGTATTTAAAAGTGCCCCAGGGCTGCTTTGTTTTTTCTGCAATTGACTAACACGGGTGCCCCTTTGGAACTTGTTCAGGCAGGTTAGTCCCTCCACCCTTCCTTCCATTTCCTGACGTTTAAGGTCTTGTTTGTTCCTGTCCCCTTCCCTGTCCTTATTTGCTTAACTTTAACATATATGTGGGTGGAGGCTGAAATGCTCTAGAGATGGAGTGGGCCTATTATTACTTATGTACAAAGTTGAGGCACACGAAGTAAGAGAGAAATCCCTTCTTCTTTTATTACTGCAAATGGGCCAAGTCCACAGTAACACAGAACACGATTTCTCTCCAACCTGAGGTTTTGCAAAGTGACCTGACATAGGAGGTAGAACCATAGCATTGTCATTGTAACATTAGTATCTCGAACTGTTCCGAAAGCCAACATGTTTAGCTACTTCAATTTATTCTCTAGCAATTAGTTTTTCAGGTGAAATGTCACTATTTTTATATCATTATAGAAATATATTCCAAATTCACGGAAACCAAGTTTTAGCTGAAGCAACTGAACTTTCATGTAATGTTTGAGGAAAACATCATTTTACTAAACTCTTTCAATGTGTGTGCCCTTACTTTGCAGAGGAAAACAACATTTTACATATTATGGTAAAAGTGGTTAAAGGCCACCGTCCAGAGCTACCGGCCGTTTCCAAATCCAGACCTCGCTCGTGTAATAACTTGATCAAACTGATGCAGACATGCTGGCAAGATAACCCTAGCAAACGGCCAACATTTCAAGGTAACCTTTCCTGACAATGCCGTGCCCCATCTCTCCTATGAATCATTTCAGTGCTGAGGACTAAATCTTATTAATATATTGATGGTGACAAAATGCATTGAGCATATTGTGCAGTGAAGACAAAGACACAGGAAGCTTATTCACTTCTGGGAAGGGATTATATGAAGACAAGTCTGACCACGAAGAAATGTTGTGTAAACATTTCAGAAGTAAGTGATGTATTGAACCAGGTAATCTTTGTAGGCAGTGCCTGAGGAGAGTGTGCGTAGGTTCACTTCCTAAAGCACGTACCATGGCCAACATTGAATTTGAGGTGCCGAGGGAGAGCATTGGATGCCCTGGGCCATGATGCCTGATGTCTTAAACCAATGAATGGGTTTGGTTTTTCTACCACTGGCACATGTTTCTGGCAGTTTAATTTAAAAGAGAGAGAGAGAGCCTTCAGCATATCCAAAAACAAACTCAGGTGCTCCAACTGTAAACACAAGTAATCCCTCCAGATTTTTTTTTTTAATACTAATTGCTAAAGTGTGTGATTCTTCTCCTTCTCTTCCTGCTCCCTCCCCCGCCCAATGAAGAACAGGGGATTATTTGATGACTCAGGTCTGTTTTAGACCTAAAAAGTTAGATCATCTCAGCCACAAAATGATGTAGTTAAGCTAACCTAACCTAACCCCTGGTGTAAACAGAGCTACCAGTTCTCATGGAGATAGATTTACCAATGCTAACAGGAGACCCCCTCCTTTCAGTGTAGGTAGCGTCTATATAGCATTTCAAACGTAGACAAGTCCTGAGGATAAGGAGACTTTCACTTCTCAGTCACTTGTTTGAATCTGGACCAAGCAGGTACTGACAGATTTGTTACCCTCTGACATCTGATCATTAGTTTATGTAATGAGTTGTTGGTTCTGTTCAGCTTCTAGTGGCTATTTGGCTGTTGACTTTTGGATAAATCTATAATTCAATGTCTATAAAAACTTAACCACACACTTGTGTGTCTCTTAGGTAGTAGCCCAGTGATAGTGGGTAGTGTGGGGGAAAAACTTGCATCACTGCTTTCCATGATGTATGTTTTGTGGGTGAAGAAAAAACCTTAAATCTCCAGTCCTGTTGACCAAGTAGCATTCATTAGCGTAACATGCATCTCAAACAAATATCTGCTGGTTTGGTTATTATATCTTTCTTGCCTTTTTTGAAGAAATCACATCAGAAACAGAGGACCTCTGTGAAAAGCCAGATGAGGAAACGAAGGAAATGATGGCTCAGGACCTGAATGCCAAAAGATCCCAAGAGCCACCTTTGGAGGTATATATTATTCCCACATTTTATGCAAAGTTAATAAGCAATGCTCTCTAAACAAATCTTAAATTTGTTGCCAGAAGTGAAATTGTATACAAGAGTCAAATGCTGCCCTGATCTTAAACCCCTTGTATACCATTGTAATTCCCCCAGTGGCCCTCCATTAGTGTCTGTTACTTGGATAACTTCATGTAAGTGTTGTGGATCTCAATGAGGAATCTGAATGCAGACAGGAATTGCAGACTTGCTGATCACATTGGAATGAGCTTGGAAGGAAACTCAAAAAATGCGGAGAAGAGGCTAATGAGGAGGATGAGGTTGGGGCTATTAGTGATGTGATGTGCTCAGAAACAAGGCAGGTGTGGTTGGGAGGACAATATGGCATAGGCCGGGCAATGAAGGCTAAGAAATTTGGATTCTTTTTTTTTTTGGAGGGAGGGCGGGTTTGGTAATGGAAGGGCTTCCAAGAAGGCTAACCAGGGCAAATTGAGCATTGAAAAGGTCAGTGCATGCCTCTTATGTAGCCTGAAGTGGGGTGAGGATACTTGGGGCAGGTCTACATGTGGCAGGGTTTCAGTGGCAGTCGAAGAGAGATATGTTAAGTACTTAAAATTCCTTGTGTATCTCCCTTTGACTGCCTTTCGCCTACTTACTGTGGTGTCTTCATTGCTCTGAGTTGAAGAGAAATGCCCTCCCTTTGACTCAATGCTACTCCACTTGCGGGGGTTGTCTTCAGTGACTGAGTTCCTGATCGGCTGAGTGGATCTTGACAGACCTGATGAGTCCTTTTGGGAAGATCGATTTGACAGTGGCGAATTTGCTGCCATCAGTGAAGACTGGGTCACAATCTAAGTGTCAGGAAAACCAGAGAGGAGATGGCTACAATTGCTAAGATGAAGGCCTGATGGAGAGAAATTTTAGCTGTCTGGAGAGGGGGAAAAAATCTGTTGAAAATGTCTCAAAGGAAGAAACAGCTGGGGTTTGAAAGCTGCCTCTCTGCACAATATTGATAAAACCCTGTCATTGGGTTTCCTAATACATGAAGTCTTCCAGACACCATTTTAATTTTGTTTTTATTTAAGTGTTTACTGCAAATGAGCAAATTTTCCCTACTGACAAGTGAAATTCAGGCCCTTTTTAAAAATGTGTTCATTTCTTTTGAAGGAAATGCCAGCATTATCCCAGCCAAAATGTGAGCCTACTCCAGTATCCGCTAAGGATTATAGCCTCTCAGAGTTGTTGTCCCAGCTGGATTCGGGAATATCACAGACTATGGAAGGCCCTGAGGAACTCAGTCGTAGCTCTTCTGAATCCAAACTTGCTTCAAGCGACAAGAGGCTTTCAGGGATTTCATCTGTGGATTCAGCCTTTTCTTCTAGAGGTTCCCTGTCACTGTCCTTTGAGCGAGAGAATTCTGGAAGTGGTAGGTGTTGGTGATTTTTGTTGGAATGAGCCATGGGAAGACAAAATGGGAGGGAGAGTGGTATTTTTATGGAACAGTGATGTTTATAAATTAGCGTATTAACTGTTTTGCTCTTAGCACTGTTAATTTGTTCATCTAAATGCCGGCTAAGTCATCAACCTGAAATGGGAAAGCATTATATGATTTGAAACCAGGGCAAAGGTTTTTTCAAAAATGGGTGCCTAAACTTAAGTTGCTGGGTGTCTAAGAATGGATTTAGTGAGACATGTTTCGTCACTTATTTACTAGAGAAAATCAAGTAACTTGTTTAGTTGCTTAAATATAGACTAGGTGCCTATAGTTGGGCTCTTTTTTTTGAAAATCTTAGCCTAACTTCATACAGTTAGCTCAATACAGACAAGATGAAACTATAATAGATTTTTCCACTTCCAGGCTAGTGCTCCTAAATACAATATTTTAGTCCTGGATTAAACCAAGGGATGATAATATCAAGGATGAGGAGAGATCACATACAGAATGGCTTTCTGCCCTCCCACCCACCAATCCCACCATGTTCTCCTTCCTACTTTTATGAAAGAAGACAAGAATAGGGTTAGCACACATTCCAAATCGGATTTAAAATTATGCCAAATATACTGCAGAGAGGTGTGGTTAAACTGTAGCTTAATGCCTCGGTAAGGAAAGATAATGCCTTTATTTATTTTTGGCACATTTCGGTGTTTCTGTCATGAAAATGAAGTTCTTGATGGTTTAAAAAAAATCTTTGATGTCTTTCCCCACCCAGATATTGGCACAATGGATATTCAGAAGAGAAAACTGGCCGAGGCAATTCTCTCTGGAGACACTAGCAAGTTGATGAAGATTCTTCAGCCCCAGGATGTTGATCTTGTCTTAGATGGAAGCTCCAGCCTTTTACACTTGGCTGTTGAAGCAGGTCAAGAAGAATGTGTCAAGTGGCTCCTTCTGTATAATGCCAATCCCAATTTGACGAACAAGAAAGGGTCCACCCCTCTCCATGTGGCCATAGAGAAGAGAATGAAAAGCATTGTGGAGCTTATTCTGGCCCGGAAAATCAATGTGAATGCCAAAGATGAGGATCAATGGACTGCTCTTCACTTTGCGGCACAGAATGGGGATGAGTTCAGTACCCGAATGCTGCTCGATAAGAGTGCGTCGCTGAATGAAGTGGATTTTGAAGGAAGAGCCCCCATACACATAGCCTGCCAGCATGGACAAGAGCATATAGTGCGGATACTGTTGAGAAGAGGTGTCAATGCGGATCTCAAAGGAAAGGACGGCTGGGTGCCACTGCACTATGCTGCCTGGCAAGGTCATCTCTCCATTGTAAAGCTTCTGGCAAAACAGCCGGGTGTCAATGTGGATGCACAGACAGTGGATGGAAGGACCCCACTGCACTTGGCAGCCCAGAGAGGACATTACAGAGTTGCCCGCATTCTCATAGAACTGCAGTCCAATGTCAACACCCAGAACGTGCGTCTGCAAACAGCCCTCCACATAGCTGCTGAAACCGGCCACACTAGCACTTCGAGGCTGCTTCTCAATCGTGGTGCGGAAATAGAAGCAGCAACGGCAGAGGGATGTACCGCACTTCATTTAGCCTCTCGCAACGGACACCTAGCCACTACCAAATTGTTGCTAGAGGAAATGGCTAATGTTTTGGCCCGAGGCCCTTTGAACAGGACAGCACTCCACCTTGCTGCTGAAAACGGACACTCTGAAGTGGTAGAGGAACTTGTCAATTTGGAAAACGTGAATGAGTCTGATGAAGAAGGGCTGACAGCTCTTCATCTGGCAGCAAGAGGTGGGCATGCAAAAACAGTTGAGATTCTAATAAAACATGGGGCTCTTGTTGACTTGCAAAGCCTCAAGTTTCAGACTCCACTGCAGCTGGCTAAGCAAATTGGGAATAGCTCTGTTGTCATGCTCCTAAGTGACACTTAAACAAACAAATTCTAAATCTTGAGATTTTTACTGGCAGTTGACTCTCCTTGGGAGTTCTCCTGGAATTGCGCCATAGGCTGCTTTCTATCAAGTCTGCAGATGTCTGAAATGCCAGCCAATCAGAAGCTGTGTTTTTGAAATGTCGCATGGCCTAAGGAACTGAGTGTAGGGCCAAGAGCTGGGAACTCCTGAGTATGGATTTTAGGTCTGTCATTCTAAATCATGGGCAAGGCATTTTCTTTCCTTCCCAACCTCTAGAATGGAGATTAAAATACTTCTATAACTAATCTCACAGGTAGTCAAATTCCAAAGGGGTAGCCATGTTAGTCTATTGTAGAAAGACAACAGAGTTCTGTGGCACTTTTAAAGACTAACAGATTTATTTATCGCATGAGCTTTTGTGGGAGAAAATCCCACTTCATGCAATAAATAAATCTGTTAGTCTTTAAAAGTGCCACAGGACTCTGTTGTCTAATCTCACAGGGTTGTTGTGAGAGTTAATTAGCTGGGTTTAAATAGTACCTTAACTTTTCAGTGTGCTATACCCACATTATTAAATATTATCATCCTGCCTTCTGATTTCTTCAGACATATGGTGGGGGAAGCATCTTATTTCAGATGACTGGATTAATCCTTATAAACCATCCTTTGGTGTGTTTTATATTAATGCCTCCAGCCTTCTCCCCCCCCCCCCCCATAAACAAACAAAATAAACTTGTTTCTATGGAGGCATCAACAACATAAATCAATTCAAAATGAGCATTGTTGGAAAGACGCATGCTCTTTATTTAAAATAGTGTTTTAGGATAAACGTGTTTCAATATATGTCAGGTGGTTGAGTATCATAATTTCCATTTCAGAAGGTACAAAGTGTACAGAACATGGAAATGCTGGATTTATTTCACTGTAATATAAAGAGATGTTGATTACAAAGCCACGCATTTTTGTTTACTCAAAGGTCGAAGGTGTCTTCAGTCAGTTCATATAATACAAGAACTGGAAGAATTTTCATACTGACTGATGGTTCACTTTTAATATAAAATAGTAACTTATTTTACTGGTCTTACCCTAATTCCAAAGGGGTAGCCGTGTTAGTCTATTGTAGAAACTATTGTAGAAAGACAACAGAGTCCTGTGGCACTTTTAAAGACTAACAGATTTATTAATTAATAATTAATTAGTCTTTAAAAGTGCCACAGGACTCTGTTGTCTTTCTACAATGGTCTTACCCTTTGTATATCTTTTTTTTTTTTTTTTTTGTTACCCGTCAGTTGTGAAATAAGGCTCTGTTAATGTAATTTAATGTGAAACTAGAAACAACTAAAGATTTTGGTTTTTTGGCTGAAATTAATTCATGATAAACTGTAGTTTAAGTGTTATATTCTAATAACATTATAGAACTCTTCACAAACAGTTTGTTTTAGATTAGGTATCTAATAGAACCACATGTATAGTGGCACCGTATGTCTCCTAAATGAATGAACTGTGTGATGAATAGTCTAATATAAATATACTGTGTATATAGTATTTCTACCCAGTTATACACATTTTCTGCTGCGGAAAATATTGAGATTGTTTAGACCTGGGTATGTTTTAATACGCCTCCTAATGTTCACTCTTTTCAAAGTTCAAATGTGATCTGTTTATCAATAAAATATAATTATGTTCTATATATTATATGTAAATTATTCTATTTAGGCAAAGTTTGCTGTAGTTATTAGAAAATTGCTAGACTATCATGCAGTTAAAACAAACTGAACCTTTAAAGTGTGTGTGTGTGTGTGTGTGTGTGTGTGTGTGTGTGTGTGTGTGTG
>ML685929.1:1442494-1492339 GCA_007922175.1 Pelusios castaneus | reverse complement strand
TGTGTGTGTGTGTGTGTGTGTGTGTGTGTGTGTGTGTGTGTGTGTGTCTTTAAAACAAAACTATTCTTCCATTATTAAAGGAGAATGTCTTGGTTGTGCTTCAGGGCAATAAACCAAATCATGAGAAGATTAAAGGGACAGTGCAAATAGCTCAATTGACTGTCTGAAAAAAACCAGCAGTTCATAACGCTACTATATATGTGAATGTATTTGCTGTATAGTAAAACATTTCAGAGTCATCAGATAAATAGAAACCATTCCAAATAAGTATTCAGCTGTTTGATTCTTAGCTGGTGTATGGAATGCACCAGTGTGAATAATTCTGTAAAAGAGACACTAGCCCCATGATTTAAACCTGAAGTTTGGCTCTGAAATCCATATGTAGCATTAGATCTAGAACTCCTGGGTGCTTTGCATTTGTGAAAATCAGCTGCTTGGTTGGGATACTTCAGTGACTGCTTACAGGGGTTATATTAGAGTGTAGCTGTGTACTTCATGCCAACGCATAGTATTTATTCCCCAGTGCACTACTGATGTACACAATGCAGCCTTTAAATCTCTGCCATACTTAAGAGTCTGGAGTTCTCAAAATGAACTTTTCTTGCATCTGCTTTAGAAGAAACTGACTTTAAAAGAAGCCAGGTTCTAACTCTCCTGTGCTCCATGTAACCTCTTTTAAGAGAGATGCCCCTACTGATATCTTCATTATTCTGAATCCCATCACTGTATTCGTTGCAAAGTTCACACGTATCCTCATGGGAAATGTAAAAGCATGAAAATTCTTTTAACAGAAAAGTTTCTGGATCCATTGTGACTTGCTGCAATCCTAATCTCCAGTACCCTACTCTTGTTCTAATCATAGAATAATAGGGTTGGAAGGGACCTCACGAGGTCATCTAGTCTGACTCCCTGCTAAAAAGCAGGACCTCTCCCCCTAAATCACCCCAGCCAGGGCTTTGTCTAACCGAGCCTTAAAAATCTCCAAAGATGGAGATTCTACCACCTCCCTAGGTAGCCCATTCCAATGCTTCACCACCCTCCTCATGAGAAAGTTTTTCCTAATATCCAACCTCTATCTCCCCAACTGTAATTTGAAACCATTGCTCCTTGTTCTGTCCTCTGTTACCATCGAGAACAGCCTAGCTCCCTCCTCTTTGGAGCACCCCTTCAAGTAGTTGAAGGTTGCTATCAAATCTCCCCTCAGTCTTCTTTTCAACAGTGTTGATTTTGCTCTGTTTGGGGATTGTTAATTCTTGTCATAGTTGCTACGGTCCACTAGCAATGGGAGTGATCTCCTCAAACTTGCTTTTACATGAAATCTGAATTCGCTTTCAAGTTAGACTGGAAATGCTAGGCAACAACTTACTCAGCAATCTAGTTCCTGTTGGCTGTGACCCTGCGGGTTGATGTTACCTGATCTGTCTTTTGGGAATAATTATCATAACTCTTTGGATAACATCCTGTATCTTGCAATATAGCCCTAAACTATGTATTCAGCTTTTCACCACAAAGAAAAGGAATTCTGTAACCTACTACAGCTGAACTACTCTAGTACAACGTGTGGAAGGCTGATATTCACGAACACCAGAAGTTGCAGCAGAGGGAAAGGCACACTAAAGTAATTCCTTGCAACAAGTTCCAAAGAGGTAGCCATGTTAGTCTAGTTCAGCAAAACAAATGAGTCTTGTGGCACTTTTAAAGACTAACGCATAAATGTATTGTACGAGCTTTCATGGGAGAAGATCCCACTTCATCAGATGCTTTGAAGACTTCGTTAGTCTTAAAAGTGCCACAGGACTCCTTGTTTGTCCTTACAACAAATCATCTATTGCTGCCTTGGCAGTACATTCCTTCCAAATAGATTAATAATGGTGTATAAACTTCTAATTGAACACAAGAGCACATACTGATGAATCTTTTCAATGCAGTCTTTCACAATAAGAGGCATTGGGTATACCTTACATAAGAGCAGGGTGAGGCTGGCGCTAAAACAATTCATGAGGGACAAAATTAGCTCTTCAGCAAAGGTTTAAAAATCATGGGAACATTTGCAAGGGTGACGTACTGTCACATAGAAATGTTGCTCCACGTACACTATTAATGAAATACGAGGCAAAGGTTGAACTGAAATGAATGGGAATGCCTTTGATCTTTCAGCTAGTACAACATGCATATCCAAAGCCCCGAGTTTGCTTGCACTATTGATTTTTTTTATACCAAATGTGATGCCTTGAAGGGAACTGATTTTTCAGAAATTGCCAATCACCTGCCCTCTGAAAATCAGTCCTTTTAAAGGCATCCAGTTGAGCATCTAAATATCAAGTTGCACAACATCACTAGTGTGTCTTTAAAATCTTTGGTCCTGATCTTTAAAGACTCATAAAAATCAATCCAGCTTGTCCAGGATTAGTAGTATGCATGTTTACACAAGACAGTTGTACTGGTCTAATAAACTAGTGCTAAAAGTTGTGTGAACACTCTCCTCCTGGTTTAAAAAGGGCATATATTGACTTAGGTTAAACGAATTACTATTCAAGTCAAAATAAAATTTTCTAAAGTTTTAGAAACACTCATTTAGTTTAACTTAGGATCTGAAACTTCAACATGCATAGTCTTCCAATGTGGAGGCTCTGCCCACTCAGTCCTTTGGCTCCAAAAACCCAGGCAACTACATCAGGTTTGACAGGTGGTTAAAGATGGACTCATCTATGGTGGTGGCTTTCTGGTGCCCAGGGGCCAAGCCTGTGCATTTGCATTTCCCTCCACTGAGGGCAGGAGGAGTCCACCTCCCCCAGCTGCCCAAGGAAGGGAGAGGTCTGTACCTGCAGTGGGGACAGAACACACCGCTTACCTCCTTCCCCTCTTGCTTCAAGGACTTTGTGCCTCTGCCCCACCCCTACCTACTTGCTGCATGATGCCCACCTCTCTTGCTCCTGTCTGGCACTGGCTGGAGGGGAAGGCCAGGGCTGCTAGGCTGGCCCTTCATGACATGCATGGAGGGGGGCAGGATGTGTCTAGGGCCACCCTTCAATTTCCTGCACCCACCACCTCCTGCATATCATGAAGGGCTGACTCTGTTTCTCTACCTCCTCTCCCCACTCAAGCTGATGTTTGGGGCTCTGTTCCCCCCTGCCCTCCCTCCTTGGTATGCCATTGCCTGTGAAATTAGGTATTGCCTGAGAGCCTGCTGCTGACAACCCCTATTCTCTTCCAACTCCATAATAGCTGGAAGTTGACAGAATTGTGAAAAGAATTCAGGCCTTCAACTCTTGAAAAGGGCCTGGAGGTTACAGTGGGCAAGAAGCTGGGTATGATTCAGCAGTGTGCCCTTATTGCCAAGAAGACTAATGGCATATTGAGCTGCATTAGTTGGACCTTGCCAGCAGATTGAGGGAACTGTCCTCTGTTGGGCATTGGGAAGACCATCTTTGCATTACTATGTCCAGTTTTGGGGCCCCGCACACAGAAAGGATGTGGACAAATTGGAAAGACCTCTTTCAGAAGAGAACCACAAAAATGATTAAAGGGGGGCTGGAGCTCATGACTTATGTAGAGAGGCTGAGGGAGCGAGGTTTGTTTAGTCTGCAGAAGAGAAGAATGAGGGGGGATTTGATAGCAGCCTTTAACTATCTGAAGGGTTTGAGGGAGGATGGAGCTAGGCTCTTTCAGGGTTTAGAAATGACAGAACTAGGAGCACTGGTCTCATGTTGCAGTGGGGGAGGTCGAGTTTGGATATTAGAAAAAAAACTTTTTCACTAGGAGGGTGGTGAAGCACTGGACTGGGTTACCTAGGGAGGTGGTGGAATCTTCATCTTTAGAGGGTTTTAAGATGTGACTTGACAAAGCCCTGGCTGGGATGATTTAATTGGGATTGGTCCTGCTTTGAGCAGGGGATTAGGCTAGATGATGTCCTGAGGTCCCATCCAACTCTAATCTTCTATGATTCTTGAAGCACAAGATTATCTTTATGCAGTTCCACTTCATCCTATGGCACTAGTGACAAAGGTGATCCTTATGGCTTCAGTGCATGGACTGGTCACCTGGCTCTATCTATCCTCGGGCCACAATGCTGCTGTAGCCTCATTTCGAAGAGGTAGCAAGAAAAAGACTCATCCGGTTACTGATCTGAGATCTTGCTGATGTTGAAATATGTACTGGCTACAAGCCGCAGCTTTTCAAAACAATTTTATTTCACAGGCGGTGCGCCTGATTATAATTGTACAGTTGCACCTTTTCATGAATGATTGTTCTGTGAACAAATGCAGTTTGCACGTGGCATGCCCTTCCCTGTACATGCATGTGTTATATTGTCTACTGCTCATGCATATGTTAGTGCACAGACCTACATACCCATGGTTATGCATATGTATGAAAGCTACACCTACACAAGAGGCTGGGTTGAAGTGGCAATGAATCAGGTACTGCATTCGCAGGCTCAGTGTTTCCTTTTGTTGGCATTGATGCAAACTCCTGAAGGATGGAAATGATTTTTATTTAGGAGTGGGTTGTGCCTGGGATATTATGCCAGGGTGGGAAGAATGATAGAAGGCACGTTTTCCCCCATCTCTTTCAGCACGTGCAAGGACCTGGCGACAGAATTTTCTGCAGGCTGTGAAGCTGGACAGAGGCACTTTCTCTCCACTCTCCAAAGGGGGTGGGATGGAGATCTGATTATGGCAAGATGAAGTCTGCTATATTATCCTAAGAATGGATGCAGACTGTAGGGTGACCATATGGCCTGCTTTTATAGGGAAAGTCCCAATATTTGGGGCTTTTTCTTCTAGAGGCCTATTATCATTACTCCATGCCAATTTTTCACACTTGCCATTTGGTCACCTAAAGAGAGTGCACTCCTTCTCTGTTTGGGGGAAACCCGGCAGCCATGGGGCCTAAGAAGCTCTTCTGGCCTTTGCACCATCCACAATCCATGCCTATACAGTGTGTTCTTAATCGCTGATTGTTTTGTTTTAGCTTCTGCAGAAAGGAAGAAGCTGTTGAACCTTGTTTCTACAGGCCTCAAAAGGAAGCAGCAGGCTTGCAGTTCAAACATGCTTAGGTTCCTCTGTGGTAATAGAAAAGAATGTGGATTTATTGCTAACATCCCCACAGGCAAATCTCAGCCCTTTTATTCATTTGTCTTCTCTTGCATCATCTTGATTTTGCTCAACAGGGTTACAAGACAAACAAGACACACCTGAGGTGCCTGGAACCACCTGTGGTAGAGACTGTGGGGAGGTTTGCAGGGTCACTTGCCCCACTTATCCAGAGACAGGATGGTGGCTGATGTGAGGAAAAGGAGCAGCTTTCTTAGGGTGTGGCAGGTTTTGTGTCCCAGGAGGTCTTTAAATCAGTACTGAATGTCTTTTAGAAAGCTTTAATTTAGCTCAGCCAGAGTTGAAAGAATCATTAGTGATGTTCTCTGGTCTTTATTATTGAAGACATCAGACTAGAACTTAATGATCCCTTCTGGCCCTAAAATATAAGGCTATGTCTACACTTGCTAAAATTAGTTTGAATTCATTAGTTCGAATTAAGTAATTTGAACTAATTTTAGTTAGTTTGAATTAGCTTAATTCGAACTAGCATGGCCACATTGGAATGTTAGTTCGAACTAAGCAAGCACTTGCTTAGTTCGAATTAGCGATCCCCATTCATTTCAATGCCGGTTAATTCGAACTAAGAAATTAGTTCGAATTAACATGGCCACATTGGTTAATTCAAACTAGTTAGTTCGAATTAACCCCTTAGTTCGAATGCCCTTTTCGAAGTTATTAGTTCGAATTAAGGAAGCCCTTATTCGAACTAACTAAAGCCTAGTGTAGCCATGGCTTTAGTCAGTTCGAATTAAGCCTCCTTAATTCGAACTAACTTGCCAGTGTAGACATAGCCTAAGATGCTAGGAAAGGCACCTGGAGAGCCGCCTTCCCCTCAAAGGCTATGTCTATACTAGCAATTTAAGTCGACTTAAATTAAGCCACATCCACACTAGGCTTTCATTAAGTTGACTTAAGAAATTCCTTAAGTTGACTTAATGAAAGCTTAAGTCGACTTTATAACTACCACTCATTAGGTTGACTTAAGCCTTAAGTCGACTCTTTAAGTCAACTTAAGGATGGTGTGGACGTGGAGTAACCCTTAAGTCGACTTTATTAAGTCGATTTAAGGGTGGTTAGGTCGACTTAACAAAGTGGACTAAGTCGACTTAAAGCTAAGTCGACTTAGTCCACTTTGTTAAGTCAACTTTATTAAGGTCACCTGGAGCATCTCCAGACTTCTCCTTCTTCCATCTCCATGGCTTAAGAAAGTTGACCTAATTTTTTCTAGTGTAGACATAGCCAAAGAGTATATTTTCTGGATTTAAGAGGAGGCCTTTGCTCCAGGACCAGCAACATACACTCCTCCTATGTAAGACCCCAAGGTCTTTCCACAAAGAGATATTCATCCTCATTTTAGGGTTCTTTGGCCCCTGTGAGGAGTTGTTTCTCCAATTTAGGACTTTTCCCAGACAGATTCTCTTCACTGCCTTATATTTTCTGACACCAAAGCCCTCTCAGAGGGAATGCCCTCTGGCACACCTTGGTGCATCTCACCTCCCTGCTCTTCCTGTGCTCTGGCTCATTTGATAGCATTCCAGACAGTGCTTGCCCACTCACTTCCCCCTCTGTAGCACAGAGCTCTGATCTGCAGCAAGACATGGAATCTTCTTTTCTATGGAAATAACTTTACCTTTTTAAAAGAAGTCCATTGTTTTCTTTGGCTAAAATCAATATTCAGTTCTGAAGGTAAAGAGTAAGAGAATAATCCCAATTTTTATTTTACATTTGGGCGATTGGTGTGCCTGCAAGTGTGCTGTGCACCCAGGAAAAAAGGGGTGTCAGGTGTCCTCATCTATATAAATAGCTCTGGCCAGTGTTCAAGGGAGGGTGATAGTCCTCTCAAATGGGAGTCAATAGTACTCCACAGCCCTGAACCTCAGTTGCCAGGGCATCTGCTCTTCCATTGGTCCTCCAAGTACTTTAGGGTGGCAATGTCACATTTCAAAAGTCACTGTGCTGTGACATCCCTGTTCCATGTGATCTGGCTCCTTTTGGGACATGCTTTAACCCCAAGCGGTGGCAACCCCAGGCGGTCTGCTCCTACAGCAGAACTAAGCCAGAAAAAGAGCCACAACCCAAAGCTCCTGCTGATTAAACAGATCATAACAGCACAGGAAGTTGTTTCAACAGACGATGAAGCACATGGCAGATCCTGACTTGTTGGTGTGTGCTGATAGTGGTTCAGCAGTCCAGCATTACTGGCTGCCTCTGATCAAGTGAGGCTGGAGCCTGAATTAGCACCGGTGTTGCAGGGCAGGGTTGGAAGAGCTGGGCAGAGAAGCTGGTGCTTCTCAGCCCAGCAAAATTCAGCAGCTAGGACGGTATTTGTACAGCTGCTGCCAGCAGTGCACATGGCTCCAACCAGGACTAGTAGCTCCTCAGCACCAGGAGCACCAAATTCACATGCAGGCTGTAAAATCCTGCATTGAGCTTTGTAGCAAACAGTATCACCAACTCCAAACTCTCAACAAGGAGATCTTATAACCAATACATCTTAGGTTCTTTTTAGTTGCTGTCTGGTTTTTGAACTTTTAGGGGTTCATGTTTTCAAGCTTTTTTTCTGCAACCATGAGGGCTAGAGCCTTTAAAAAAATCAAAGCTTAGAGCTGCATGTAATCACCTGATTCCAGGTCCTGATGCTTTAAGAAAAACACCAAATATTCCAAGACTTATGATTAAAATCACAGACGTTGGCAACACAAAACCTTTCTCAATACTCTTTTCAGGTCTGGTTTCATTAGTTCCCAGCTTCACTCTACTGAATCTGAGCAGTGTTATTTCCCAGAGACAGAACTAGAAAGAGGTCTGAATGAAATCTCCAGATCCTTCCATGGACCAGTCCCTCTGAATTTTGGGGAAGTGTAGATCCAACTGAAACTGTAGTTTGGGTTTATCTCTGCTAATGGCCTGAACCAGAAACCTGAACCCAAACACCTCTGAACTTTTGGATCTAACTTGGAATTTCCCAGTATCATGACTCAGGGCCAGTGCAAGGAAAAAAAATGTTTCAAGTCTGTCTTCCCCTGCCAAGATTTGCAAGATTGTCCCTGGCCATTGCAGGGATACCAGGGGAGGGAAGGACACAAGAAGCTCATGCAAGGGCCATTAACAGTTTCAGGAACTACTGCCTTGGTGCACTCCAAGGGGCACATTTCACCATTCTACTCTTCTGCACCAGCCTGTGTGCAGCAGGCCAGAGGAATTAACAGCACAGGCTGTGCTAATTTTAAAGGCCATGCACGAGGTTACCCAGGGACAGATTTTGATTTCCTGAGGCACACTTCCTCCCCAAGCTTTCTCTGGGGCAGCATGACTTCATGCTGCCTCAGTGCTGGTCGTCTCTTATAGGCACAATTTGGCCCTGTGTGTACTTTTTTTTTAACAGAAAGCCTGACTGAGTTACCCTCCCATTAATCGTGCGATTATCCATGTGACTAAGTGCTTCTGGGGCGGATAAGGGCTGCAGAATCAGACATAGAACAAAAGAGGAGGAATTTATTTAACAAGCTACTCCTCTTCCTACAATGCCACCTGGTCAAGTTACACCTAAGACATAATCAGTGGAAATTAATCCTGACAGTATAAGCTTTGATTTGAAATTCAGCTCTGGGGTTGCTTTCCTTCACTTATTTAAAAGACCAAGCCTAGGACATTACACATTTTGGAAATGATTTTTTTAAAATACAGTTGCCTCACAAGTGGTTTGACAAATGACATTTACATGTGTGTCATGCAACACAGTGACAGTATCATTGTGGTGGAAGTTATGCTTTGGGTTCCCATTATTTTGTGTTTGTCAAAGGCACCCAGCTAAGAAAAATGTTTAGCTTAAGTGCAATTGGTGATAGTACATATGTAGCAATTCCACTAAGCATTTGGCACAACTGTTGGCTACAGAAACAATTCCCAGATGAACAAGATGCAGCAAGTCTCAGGTATTTACAGTATGATCATTTAGATTTACATGCTGGGGAATGCGGAGGTTAAAGTGAAGTAATCATGTAGACTTTACATGTTGTTTTTAAAAAATGGCAGAAAACTCCATGTATGTATCACATTTAAAAATATTTGTATCTAATCATCTATCACAGCCTGGCCAAGGAAGCTGACTAAAAGGCCTTAGGTTGACTTAACCTGACCATCAACTTCCCTGGGTATGTATAAGATCTTTTGTTCCATAGAATTTTTCCATTTGTTTCTGATTTTCAAATGATGTAACAGTCCCCATCATGCTCAATATAGCCCTGCGTTGCTCTTCTTAGGTCATTGATTTACTAAGTGCTTCAGTGCTCATGGAAAGTGCAAGAAGGTCCTTGAGACAGAAGTCCTTTGTTTAGTCACACAATAGTGCAAGTTTCCACACCCTACCAATAGGTCTCAACCAAGAGCTTGAGGGATCTTTATTTGGGGTGAGCAGGTAGCAAAGAGGCCAGTAGGAATGTCATAAATGACAATTGTGATGGTAGACCACCACACTGCCATCAGGTGATGATGAACTTCTGTATCTTCCTGACCTGGTCCAGGTCTGAACATGGACCTACTAGTAATAGCTTCTGCACTCCATTGCCAGTCTCTAAGCCTCCCCAGTCCTTCTAGCCTGCTTCTTTCTACTTCTGTGGTGGTTGTCCATGAGATAGTGCAAACACATTTCATTGCATGGATCTTCATGGGTGAAATTCAACCTGGTACAAATGCCCATGCACTGCTAAAACCCCCAGGTCTTTTATTGGCCCCTGGCCAGGGGTGATCTTCAGTCTCCTTTTTATGGGTATGTTTTCTCTAAAAAGGTAGACGCTTCCATAGCACCTTCCAATGCACCAAAGAGCTTTACAGAATTTAAAAGCACAGAGGCTCCATTTGCCCGTCATGGGGTAGGGACCTATTACTAGCCTTTCTGTTACAGCTGGGGAAACTTCCGGATGGCAGGGAGTTGAAATGATGTGCCCAAAGTCACATGCGCAAGTCTGAGGCAGAATTCAGAACTTCTGGTGGCATGTTTTGTGCTCCCACCCACAGGACCATACTTCCTCACACAAACCCTTTAACATGAGTGGGAAGCTCACACTGGCAATGTAGCTGACTTGTCCTGGCATGTACTGTACAACAGGTGGCTGTGACTAATAATAAACAATCCTGCCTTTTAAAACAGGATGGTCAGCAGTTACTTCTGTTTTGTTTTGTTTTGTTTCTTAAATGTTTTCCAGCAGGGTTTGGGTTTTGCACTGTGAGGAGATTGTTTTCCAATGTCGCCACTTTTGTCTCAGTTCATTTCTCCCCATTAGCTAGCAAAAACAATTTCTCAACTAAACCCCCACCCCAATTCTAATCCTTGTTAGTTAATTAGGGGTGTGTCTGGTTAGTTACCAGTTAATTTGGCAAAGGAAAATTATTCAATAGCTATGGGTTTATGGCATATAATCCACTTTTTTCTGCTGTGGTGGCTCCTGGAGCACACATGTTCCTCTCCTTTTCCTTCTATTGAGCCTCTCTTTGGCTACGTCTACACTTGCTAAAATTAGTTCGAATTAGTTAGTTCGAGCTAACTAATTTGAACTAATTTTAGTTAGTTCAAATTAGCTTAATTCAAACTAGAAAAAGTTAGTTCGAATTAGCGATCCCCATTCATTTCAATGGCTGGTTAGTTCGAACTAAGACATTAGTTCGAATTAACATGCCCACATTGGCTAATTCGAATTAATTAGTTCGAATTAACCCTTTAGTTCAAATACCCTTTTCGAACTTATTAGTTAGAATTAAGGAAGCCCTTAATTCAAACTAACTAAAGCCTAGTATAGCCATGGCTTTAGTTAGTTCGAATTAAGCCTCCTTAATTCAAACTAACTTGCTAGTGTAGACATAGCCCAAAGTTGTCTGCATAATTAATTGTCTCTTGACTGGGTGTGTTTATGAAGAAAAATGTGGAGGAATACGTTTTGTTCTTTTCCCCAAGCTTGTGAAATGTGCTTGTGTTCTGGTGAAGCATTTCTTCCATTAATGAGTTAGGTGGTAGTCTTTGACAAAGCAAATATTTTCAGTCAGAAGCCTTCCAAATACAAAGGCTCAGAAGAAAAGTTATGGACCTGCTTTGGTTTAGCTGGTATCATTGTTTTAACTATTAATTTCCTTTGGAGTCTCAAAGCTAAGCTCTTCTACTTCTGTTATTATTTATATCATGGTGGCACCTAGTCCCCCCCCCCCATCATATTATGTTAATCACTATACATGCAAATAGGAAGTAGAATGACCAGATAGCAAGTGTGAAAAATCAGGATATGGGTGGGGAGTAATAGATGCCTATATAGAAAAAGCCCCAAGTATTAGAACTGTCCCTATAAAATCTGGACATCTGGTCACCCTAGGAAGAGACTATTCCTGTTCTGAAAAATTTGCAATCTAGAAAAAGGATGTGGGAAAGGGAGTCTGAATATCCCTATTTTGGAGATGGAGAATTGAGAGTTAGAGATTAAGGCTGATAGCCTAAAAATATTTAGGCACCTATCTTCTAAATCAGTAGAAAGTTAGGTGCCCCAATCCCTTTGAGGATCTGAGCCTAAATGGCTTGCCTAAGGTCACACAAGAAGTTGATGGCAGAGCCAGCATCTGAACCCATATTGCCAGCATGCCATGGTAATGCCTTACTCACAAGGCCATCCTTCCTCCTCCACCTGTCTGTCTCTCAGCCTTTACTCAGGGCAAGGACTGATTCCTACAGGCGTCATCTCTGAGCCACTGACAAAAGCTATTGTATAAAAGGGTGACACAACAGTGATTTGCCATGAGCTGGGAAGAATGTGAGTTAATGCAGGGAAATCACGGTTGTCACACCCTTTGTACAATAAATTTTGACTCTGTTTCTCCTGGAAATAGACCCACACTTGCTAGGCAGCTGGAAAATATCTGCGTTTCAGGGGTAGTTGCTTATGTTTAAATATCTAAACTTAGTAGCTTTTGAGGTTCACCTATCACTAGTCCTAGCATGTGGCACTGGTTTGCTCCTTGCTCTTTGAAAAGAGAATAAAGACGGGTGTTTTACTACCCAGCTTCTCTCCATTTTCTTTGTATCACCCAGAAAATTATCTAAGGCCTGATCTACCTTATACGGTTACGTCGATGTGAGGCAACTTATGTCAACATAACTGTGGATGTGTCCACACTTAAATTTCACTCCCACCAATGTAATTATGTAATGTATTTGCTACGCTGATTCAGTAACACTACTTCCATGCCTGGCCTAAAGTTAAGGACAATGTAGTTAGGCCTGCGTAGTTTCAGTGTACACATTGTGCGGCTTACATCAACTGTTACTAGCTTTCAGGAGCCATCCCACAATGCCCCACACTGATAGTACAAGCGATATAAGTGCTCCCAGTGAGGCCACTCACTGCTGACACAAGGAGCAAAGCGTAGACATGCACAGGCAATACAATTACTGTGATGGCTGTATGCCAACTTAAGTTAGATTGACTTAATTTTGTGTACAGGTGTGGCAGAAGTAATATTGTATACAGCAATGCTAGATTAGGAGTATTTTCTCTAATGAGGATGTTTTCAAAGATTTACAACTGTTCTTTAAAGTTCACAGACATAAGAACAGAACTTCTGTTCGGTCCTGTATAGAATTCTGGTATACATGTTATTATTTGCAAATAGTTAATAGGGACATGGGATAAAGTGGGGTGGGGTGAGGTAACACAACCAGAGGCAAAAGGGACATGGTGTTAGTTCTTGTTGAATATATTATACTTCTAAATGTTGCCATTTCTGCGCTTTGATTCTTTTAAAAGTTTATAAGGATGGTCTGGTCACTCCTTGTATATAATGGATGCTGAATATTAATTTCCAGTTCACCAGACAAAGGGAGTGAAGTAATATCTTTTATTGGACCAGCTTCTGATGGTGAGAGAGAGAAGCTTACACAGAACTCTTCTTCAGATCTGGCGCCCTGGCTATATCTGTTAGTCTTTAAAAGCGCCACAGGACGCTATGTGGTTTTCTGCAATAGACTAACACGGCTACCAGTGGCGTTGCTGGCACTGGGCACACGGGGCACGTGCCCCAAGTCCAGCACCAGTTCCCTGAGTCTGGCGGGGATCCGGGGCCCGGCTGCTGCTGGCCTCGGGGCCTGCTGCCAGCCCGATGTGGCCCCCACAGGGGCCTGGGATCTGGGGCCCGGCCACTGCCAGCCTGATGTGGCCCCCGCCAGGGCCCGGGATCCAGGGCCTGACTGCCGCTGGCCTGATGTGGCCCCCACCGGGGCCCAGGTGCCGGTGGCCTGATGCCAGCCCCGCTGGGGCTGGGCTGCAGGCCAACAGTGACAGGATCCCAATCCAGCCCTGTGTGGGGACCCAGAGGACAGATCAGGGCCCCCCAGATGGATCGGGCCCCCCAGGCCTGGGCCCCAATCCTCTTTTTGGAGCAGTGACACCCCTGACGGCTACCCCTTTCATACTTTCCTGAAGAAGATCTCTGTGTGACTTGAAAGCTTTTCTCTCTCACCAACAGAAGATGGTCCAGAAAAGACATTTACACCCCCCCATCCGTGTTGCTCTTCCTCATGCCACTCAGTCACTGTGCATGTTTTCATTATCTCTATAAATGCCTGCTCCTTTTGAGAATCCTGCTATGCTATTGGCACCAGTAATAACTTGTAGCTGTAGTTCCTCCATTTAGTTATCCACTGTATTAAAAAGTGTTTTCTTTTGTCAGTTATAAGATTTGTTGCCATTCACACTGAATGTCTTCTTCATCTTCTTTGAGAGAGAGAGTAATTAAGATGTAAAATAATGGCTGGTATAAAGAAAGTATATAAACTCTATCATGCCCTCTTTTATCTTATCTTAAGGTTTTATACTGTTGCCCAACATTATATTATATGAGGCCTTTACGCAAAGGAATTTAGATGCTGAACTCTGCATCAAAATACCTTTGAGGATCTGGGCTTGAGTGTTTCTCTGTGAAATTAACAGCAAGAAATGAAGTCCCTAGTGCAGTCTCTGGCACTTCTTCCTTTTTGAGGTTAAAAACTCTTTGTACGGTAGGGTTTGTGCTTCCGATTTTTAAAAAATGTTATTAATTAATTTTTTTTCAGGTCAATTTGTTTCAGGTGGTTCCAATCTTTTCTTTGAAATGGACTTCTTCCTGAAGGGCCAACATCTGACCTGGAGGGTTAGTGGGAACCAGGTATGTATCTGAGAACAGGATTTGACTCATGGAGAAGATATGTGTACAGAAGAGGCTTTGAAGAGAGAATATATGTTGAAAAGGCAGGTGTTTTGGAATGTATACAGTACTCTAGGTGCTGTAGGCAGAGGAAGGACGCCACTACCTGACGTGAGAAAAACAAATTAGAATTCTGATTCTTATTTCTAAAGTTCTCTAACAACTTCGTTTAAATTCTATGTAACGTTTACCTTAAATGTTCTGTGCTAACTTTACAAATAGTTACAAATCCAATCTTTCCCTGCCTGTTGCTGTTTTAAACGTTCTGTTTGATTCCCTGACTTTTTGTTATAGTGACACATTTGGACCCTCTGCTAAATGAACATTTCATGCTAACAAAATTGATCAGACACCGTGATGGAAGAGGAAATCCCCTTTGCCAACTGAACTATTGGTCTCAATGGAGCTATGCCAGTTTTTACCAGCTGAGAGGCCTGGCATGAATCCTTACGTATAACTAGTACATATATAATGCAGACATGACTCAGTCCTATCCGTGGCATCTGAGCAACCATAGGTGACTGTAAGCCTGCTATCTGCAGTCTTGAGTGTAGCTGCTTGTTTGTTCCACATGGGGAGTGTTCAAGGCAAGCCCCAACATGGGGATATTTAGTGGCAAGCCCCATCCACTCCCAGACAGCGAAGGGGTGGATGTGTGTGGGTGCATGTGCCAACAGCGATAACTCTACTCTTTCCACTTCAGTTGATGTCCTTAAGCTGATACTGGAGCTGCTCAAACAATAGAAAGTGATGGAAACAAGACCGGGGAGAGCCACACACTTAAAATATAGCTGGCCTTTCCATGAAGGGTCTGATTTTCTGATTCTCCAATAGCCTGCTGTGTTCTTTGATGTGTGGCAGCATACTGTGGTCAGGTGATTCATCACACTTAAGGAAACGAGCTGGTGCACATCAACTATTCATGCAGTTTAGCTATTGCACAAAACCAAACTCTGGCCCTTTCCCTCACTCACTCATCTGTCTTAGTCTTTCTTATTGCTGTGCTCCTTGGAGCAGGAATTGTCATCATCTGTGTTTAAGAAGTACCAAGCACAGTGTAGGTTCTGCCGCAAACGAAATGATGAGGTGCTTGCCATTTGTGTTTTCCAGAGATGCCTGTTTTCAGGAAACAGAGCAGAGGGGCTGCAGCTGGGAGGTGTGGGAGTAGGTGAGAGGGGTGGGGAGGACCTGATTAAAGAAATTTGTGAGAATCTTTGGACGTTTGGCTGCACTTGTTAAGCCTGTCTTATAAGATGAGAGGCTCAGTCCTCTTACTGAAGTCAATGGTAATTTGAGCAAGATTGGGTTCTAAGTCCTTTGTCAGTACAAACTCCCCTTGATTTCATGGGAATTGTGGCTGTAGTAATGTGGCTGAGTTTTGGAACCATTAAGCTCAAAAACTATCAGGGACAATATAAATATGTAACTATAAAAAAATATTTCAAAAAATCCCTTGACTACAGTGTACTTTCAGTTTCTTGTAACCCGTACCTTTCATCCAGGCTATTAAAAAACAAGTCAAATAGCAATCCTTCCCCATCACTGGAAATGTTCTAATCAAGATGGGATGTTCTCTAAAAGACACGCTGTAGTTCAAACAGGAACCAATTCAGAGCAATCCTGTGGCCTGTGCTGTGCAGAAGGACAGACTATGGTTCCTTCTGGGCCTAGAATCTATTAATCTAGTGAGTAGGGGGTGGCATGGTGAGACCAGACTGCAGTCAAGCACTGAGGTGTGGTGCAGAAACAAAAATAAATTATTTCCAGTTCCCACAGCCTGTACTGACTGAGTCAGTCCTTCAAACCCTGCCTGGGAAAGGCCAGCAGCTAAGATGACACAGACTTTAGTAAAGCACGATTACATGCATCTGGCTGAAGTTAGGCAAATTCAGACTAGAAATAATGGTGAGAACAAGACATGCTATAGCTCAAACAGAAATTGTGTGCTTGATGTAGGAATTACTGGTGAAGGTTCTATGCATGTGTTATGCAAAGGTCAGACTAAAGGATCATAATGGTGTGACCCAAGCCCCTCTTACTGTCAGCTGGCAAGGTGGTTAGAGGAATATCTTAATTCTGGGATGTACATTCTGGTTCACCAAAGAGGTCTTAAATGAAAGTCAGGGTCACTCAGGTCTTTAATGTCATTGTGAACTGGATGTACAGATTCTATGAAAGGAGTTATGTCTATAAACACTGACAATATGTTTTAAAGTTTGTGGCAATGCATTAGTCACCAGCAAAGGCAAAAAACAGCTTTTCCTCCAGGCAGGGGGTAAAAATTGTGCATCTCTCTGTCAAGAGGTAAATGAAGCATTGTATGCGAACACACTGGTCGTTCATTTACATACAAAGTCAAAATGTTAATGACCAGATGTGAACTCAACAGGAAAGCAGTACCTAGGAAAAACAAGCCGGGGTGGGCAGCCTATCTCTGAGTACAGACAATGAATTTGAGGCATCTATGTAAGAAGAAAATAGGAGGGAAGGCAAAATGACAGGAGAACCAACTGGAAAAGAACTTTTGTGGTACTATGGCAATTAGCATGTCAATTATTCAGCTATTTGTGAGGTCACCTAATTGCATTATTCATGGGCCCTTATAACAACCACCAGAGACGGCCTTTGGCTATTGGGGGACCTAAACAAAGGCCATTGTGGGGCTCCCCATAGGCCCATGGGGGCCCCCCTCTGTGGCCCCACTCCCCTCCCCCCACTCCTCCTCACCACCCTGCCCTCCCTCCTGCCCCAGCTTCCCACCCCATGGCCCTGGCCCCCTGATCTCAGCTGCTCCTCCTGCTGCTGACCAAGGCAGATGCGGCTTTTGGGGTAGGTGATGGGGCCCCTCACTGCTCGGGGCCCTTGGCGTCCGCCTGCTTCGCCTTCCCCAAAAGCCGCCTCTGACAACCATATTCAAATTTTTGAAAAGCTTAACTTGTTACCTTCCATCCACTGCGCCGCTCAGCAACTGTAAAAAGTAAAGCAGCACTCGTTGCTTCTCTGTGCCTTCCAGCTTTGCTTCAATCTGCAGCTCTTCCCATCTTTGCAGGGCCAGATTAATACATGCTGAGGCCTTAAACTATGTCAAGATTCAGAGGCCCCATACCATAA
Organism: Pelusios castaneus; assembly: GCA_007922175.1. Taxonomy (NCBI): domain Eukaryota; kingdom Metazoa; phylum Chordata; order Testudines; family Pelomedusidae; genus Pelusios; species Pelusios castaneus. The sequence goes on along the minus strand of ML685929.1, from coordinate 1,474,913 downwards.
AAAATAAACAGAAAAAAGTGTATTACATTCTAACAGAAAGCATAATGAAAAAATAAATGTTAAACTGTTATATTTACGTATACACATAGGCGAAGATGCTACAGAAACAACTAAACAAAACACATCTTGCAAATATCCTTATTTGCATTATCAATTTCAATTTAGAGGCCCGTCGTAATGTGAGGCCCTAAACCATGGCTTACTTGGCTTGTGCCTAAATCCAGCAATGCATCGTTGTCAAACAGGATCTATTCAATTTTTGTAATTGGTTTCTCATCTCTCTCCTCTCCTACTGCTCTTCTTTTATTTATATTGGTTTAGTCTCTCACTCAGGCATTACGAGTCTACCTATCACAGCTTTAATGGTCCTCTAACACCGTTCTTGTCTGTGTAAATACAGCATGACTCTATTATCGATGACGTTTCCCGTTGTCCTAAAATCAGCTTTCCACTTGAGATCCTGCTGCTGTTGGCAAAAACATTTTTTCATTGCTGTGTTTCTTCACTGTCTCCTCTTACCAGTAGCTGCTGATTGCAGAGATATTTAGGCACCTGTCTCCCATTAGTTTCAATGGATATTAGGAGCCTAAATAATTGTTAGAAGCTGGGCCTAAAGCCCTCCATTCTCAGCATAACATGGGCAGCAGTGATGCAGTCTGCTCCCCACTGTGCTTCAACTCAATTCTAGGGATTTTCTCTGACACTGAAAGGTTAGTTCCATTATCATGTTCATTCAATCCCTTGCTTCTGCTGAGAATGCTGACAAAGTAACCCAGGTTACTGTGGTTGCTGGCCAATAACAATTGATGGTCACAGGACTGGCTGAAAATTTTCCATGAAAACTTTCTTTCAATGGAAATTTTTTTTTTGGACTAAATGACATTTTCCGCCAAAATGTCAGCTTTCCATAGAAAAATGTTGATTTTTTTTAAAATCAGAAAACAAATGATTGATAATGAAAATATTTTGGCCCCAAATTAAAACACTTTGATTTGGAAACAGAAATATTTAAATTTTCAGCTGATTTTTTTTCCACCTCAGTATTGGGGAAAATTGTTCAATTGCTTTTTTTTTTAAAGGAAACTATAGGTATAAATGTTTTGTTTTAAAAAAGAAATTGTAGGGGAAAGAAGCTCTAAAGTTCATCACTAATGGTGCAGCTTAGACCCACGGACTTTAAGATTAGTGATTACATATTGCGTTTCCAAATCCCCAAGCTAGTCAATTTCCCCACCATCCCTCAGACAAAATGTCCAATGTCATAGTAATATATGGCTGACATTCAGTCCTATATACCCCCAGCTCTCCTCTATGCAGTCTCCTGGCATATGTATTAGGGGCAAGGCCATGGATGGGATGGGTTGGGAGCAGGAGTGGCTGAAATACTTCTTGCCCAGAATCCTGCAACCTGTGCTCCTGTCACCAATTCCATGCTAGTGCTACAAACCAAGAGAATGAGAGTACAGCAATATACACTCTAACTGTAATACACTAGAAAGGTTTTAGATAACAAACATATTCTACAGCAGCTCAGGCAGATTTGTGCTATATTGTATCCCTCCACATGTCAGCAAAGTTGGCTATCAGAAGAACTTCCTGAAAGAGATATCTTTTGGGCTGCAGAATAATGTCCCCAGGGAGCTAATGGAAACTCTATTCTTTGGAACATATCAAAATAGAATGGTGCATAGTCTTAAAAATGTTCTGTAGGGAATGAACATATGTTGGCAGGGGGCTGGAGTAGGCGACCTAAAGGCTTTTCCCCCCATTTCTGACTTCTCTGATTTTCCTAAATACATCCTGATCTATCTAACAAGACATCGAGGACCCAATTTAGCAAAGTATTCTGACAGGTGATAATGTGAGTAGTCCCATAAAAGCCAATGAGGCTACTCTTGTGTACATTTTGTACGTGCTTAACTACCTTGCTGAATTAGTACCTGTATGCAAAAATTTAACTGGGGGCTTATATATTAACATTTCCTCCCTTGAACTTCTTTATTGGCTGATACTGCTTCCTCTCCCATTAATGTAGAGATGAAATGCTGATGATTGATGAATGCTTCTATCCCTCTAGATCTGTTTGAATTAATCTTGTGACCCCACCCTTCTCTGTATGTATATATTTACAGCCTACATGCTATATTTTCCATTTCCTTCATCTAACCAAGTGGGATTGTGCCCACGAAAGCTCATGCGATAAATAAATAAATAAAATTGGCACAGAACTCCTTTGTTTTGATGAATGTGAACAGGTGTAAGAAATGTGCACTGGCCTCATAAATATTACAATGGCAGAAACCATTTCTTCTCCTCATTCACTGTTTGATCTAGCTGCTCATACTATTAAACTAGGTTTGTGAATAGCTGACTTGTCTCTTGATTTCTCAAAATAGTGCAAGTTTATTTTTTAATCTGTAAGCACCTGAAAGAAAGCAAAACAAAAGAGGAGTCTTGTGGCACTTTAAAGACTAGCAAATTTATTTTTTGGATGAGCTTTCATGGGCAAAGTCCCACTTCGTCAGCCTCTGGCATGTGACAAAGTGGGACCTTGCCCACGAAAGCTCATGCGAAAAATAAATTTGTTAGTCTTTAAAGTGCCGCAAGACTTCTCTTTTTTGTTTTGCTGAACTAGACTAACACAGCTACCCCTTTGGAACTTGAAAGAAAGCAATGTCTCTTGTGATAAAAAGTCATTTAATTTGGTTTGTTGTTCTGTTAAGAAAAAAGTATGTAAGTGGATATAGGCTGAATGTGAGGGCTGAATCGCACGGCTTTATTGATAGTTCAGTAAAAGAGAGAGCGAGTCCAGACGTCATGGAAAAATGACTTGCTCAACAGGAAATGCTTGATGTATTACATATTTGCCTTTGTAACAGTAAAAGGAACTTCTAACACAAGGTAACAGAACGCTGTTATATTATGGCTGTCTTATGGCCCTTTTACAAGTATAATCAAGTCAGGGGGGGTGTTGTAAAAAGGGAGGTCTCCTGCAGGGCCGTCCCTGGGGGGTGCAAATGGGGTGATCGCCCCGGGCCCCGCGGTTATGTGGGCCCCACGGCCACACTCTTCCCTGCTCCACGGACTGGGAATGCTAAGCCCGGCCTCTGAGCTACCCCTCCCTGCCCCTGGGGCGGAGCAGGTGGCCGGGGTCCGCCTCTGCGGCGGCGGCCTCGGGTCCCCGGCTGGGGCCCCAGCCACGGCAGCCTGGGGTCCCGGCTGCAGCCGGCTCTCTCCACTGGCCGCCCCCGCTTCCGGGGCTGGGCCCAGAGCCGGCTCCCCGCCGGTGGCCTCAGCCTCCCCGCCCGGGCTGGCTCCCTGGGGGCGTGGAGCTGCCTGCCTGCCATCCATCATGGGGGGGGAGCGGGGGCAGGGCCCCACCTAAACCAGTTGGCCCTGGGCCCCGCTCCCCCCACGGGACAGCACTGGTCTCCTGACATGGAATCCTTTTCTATTTGACAAAGTAGATGAGATCTTAATCATGTCCCTGAATTGTGCTAAAGTTGTAGACCAGGAGTTTGACTTGCTGTGAAGTCTCAGTCAAGGTTTGTATACAGTACAAAGGAGAAACATCCTGGGCAAACTAAGACGTTTAACTGAGTTAAGAAATACATATAGGATGCAGCTGTACTACAAATTGGAATTTTATTTGTAAACAGATGGAAAGGCAACTGTATTGTACCCAGATTCACAGCTGTGGTTTTAACTGTAGTACAGGGGGCCCTGAATTTGCTTTCATATATTATTAAGTCAGCTTAACAAAGTGGTGTCCTCCATAGACGTGGACTAAGTCCACTTAGTTAAGTTGACCTAACTGCCTTTAGGTCAACTTAACAAAGTGGACTTAAGCGTTCACACTGTGCTTAGGTCGACCCAAAGAAGGGTTAGGTCGACCTACCCGGCGGTTCTTAGTAAGTTAATTTAAGCTTTCATTAAGTCGACTTAAGAAATTTCTTAAGTCGACTTAATGGAAGTCTGGTGTAGATGTGGAATAATTTAGGTCAACTTAAGCCTCCTTAAGTCAACCTAAATTGCCTACACTTGAAAAGTTAGGTCGACTTTATGAAGTCAACTTAATAAGGTCGACTTTAAGTCGACTTAAAGTGGACTTTATTAAGTCAACTTAACAAAAGTCGACTTTAACTTTTCAAGTGTAGATGGGGCCCCTTTTCAACCTTATTAAGTCAATTTAACGTTTTAAGTCCACTTAAAAAGGTCCACCTAGGTGCTAATCCCCGTCTCCGCTGGCTTAAGTTGACTTAATAAAGTCGATTTAAGAGCTAGTTCGAATTAAAACGAGGTGTTATTAATTTGAACTAACTTTTCCTTAATTCGAATTAAGGAGCAGCTTAAGTCGAATTAAGGAAAGCCCGGTGTAGACGCGGAGTAAATTAAGCCGATTTAAGCCTCCTTAAATCAACTTAATTTCTAAGTGTAGATGCACCCTTAGATAGCTATGTGGCAAAGCATTATATTCTCAGCAACAGTTTACAAATAACATTGGACATTATAATTTATTTCAGTGATAGGTGGAAAGGTAACAAGAACATCAGATTTATTCTCTACACTTTTAGAAAATTATAGACCATGTCTCTAGGACAGCCACCTAGGCTGATTACAAATCCCAATTTTCCTGTAACATTCTTAAATCTAAGATATGGTGTTCCATAGTCTAAAGACATAATATGTGGCCCCAGACTGCCCACATTAAGGCTTTTAAACCATTAGTTAATGCTAGAGATATTTTAATTTAAATGATCTATATAAATGTAACTGAGAGATTGGCTCCTAGTCCTGTGGGCCACTCTGTTCTAAATTAGAAGGAAGGTAATTACAGTCACCAGAGAAGAGCAAAAATTCCCTCCCTTTAACTCCCTTTCTGAAGTTATTTAATTAGGGAGAATTTTGAGCAGCCAGTGTAGACCCTCTCAATCAATCCCAGAAGTGCTCTCCTGTCGACTGGGTAATGTCACCCCTCAAAGTGGAGTAACACTGCACTGACAGGAGAGCATTGCCAGTCAATGCAGCCGAGTGAAGACAGCATGGTAAGTCAAAGTAACTAAATCAACGGGAGGATACGCATTCTGCGGCATGCAGATTGCGTTTTTCCTATCGACTTAGCCCTGCAGTGTAGACTAGGCCTTAAACAGGATAGCTAACAGTAAAGTAGTCATTCTTCAATTGCATAGTCAATATTGAATATAATCCCAAATTTTGGAACAGGGTTTGAACTCACAGTCTTCTACACTCTGACCTCAATGGCATCTGGCCCAGCAGCAAAGGTGTCACCAAGTGAGTTATGCTAGTGATCGCTATCATTGTTGTCATCCTGATTTTAAGCCTTTGCATGTCCCTGCTGATGTGCATTGACCACGTCCTTACAAGAAACATGACATGGAACTATTTTAATCCCACCTTTCTATAACAAACAAACAAGGGCATTTCAGAAGCAGCCACAAATGTAAATCCCAATAATTCTTCTTGGAGCGAACAACCATAGAACTTTCTGCATTCTGATTATACATATGCTATACTGAGGTACCAGGTGATTTGTCAGGCGGTATCAGGATACTAATATTACACCTGTCCCACAATCAGAGTTATACCTTGCTCACATACAACTCTCACGGTATTTAATGGGACTATTCACATGTGTAAGAGGCAGACTTGTCACTTCACCCGGCTTTAAGCCATGGCGGCAGCCCACCAACTTAAACCTGCTGCGTGGGTGAAGTCACAGATGTCTGGGCTCGCTCTCATATAATGTAAGTGACAAGTTAGAGGCACTGATACAGTAACTTCACAAAAGCTTATGCGTTGACAACAGCCCAGACTGCTAGAAATGCCAAGTAAATAACCTAAACCCCCCTATGTCTAAATATCAGCCCTGCCAGCTGGAAGCACTGTGTCAGTAACATCAATGAAGCCTATGCATTCGGATATATGCAACTGTTTAGAGGTGCAGAGCCAGTAATCTTGGAAAATCCTGTGCCTTGTCTAAGTGTTCAGGACGCTAAAGCAGCAGGCCTCATAGAAGTCTGAGCAGCATTAACATCAGCCCATCAAACTATAAAGGCTGAACCAGAGACCTCACAAGAAGTAGTCCCTTGACATCCAGGGCCGGCCTTAGCTGTAGGCAAGCTAGGCTGCCTGGGGCTGCCTAATTTTCCTAACGCTGGAGCCAGCGGTGCCATTTTAAATTTCCTGCCCTTCCCCACTCCCAAGCACATAGCCTAGGGTGGAGCAGGGTGGGAAATATGCACAGCTGCTGCCTTCCCCTGTCTCCAGCTCCAGTCCCAGAGGCCCGACTCCACAGCAAGGTAAGTGCTGTGGGGGGGGAGCCTTGGGGGTTGGGAAGGAGGGGTGGGGGATGGTGGCAGGGATCAGGGCCAGGCTCGGGCCCGGTGAGGCCCGGCCGGGCTCGGGGCAGCTCGGCTCGGGGCAACCTGGCTTGGGGTGGCCAGGCATGGGGTTGCCTGACCCGGCTCGGGGCGGCCAGTCCCAGCATGGCCTGACTGGGCTCTGGGATGGCTGGTTCCAGCACAGCCGGGCCTCCAGGTGGAGATGAAGGGGGGTGCTCGGGGTCAGGAGTATCGAGAAAGGGGCCAGGACAGTTGGGGAGATGGATGGGTGGGGAACGGGTCATGGGGGTGGGGTGGAGCGGAGAGAGGAGCGGTGAAGAGGGCGGGGAGGGGGGGTGAAAGAAGATAGAGGAGCCGGCAGGGAAGTGGTCTGGAGGGTTTGGTGGTGGGGGACCAATAGGGGGTGCAGTAGAGGAGGCATCCTTGGGGGCCACCAAGAATAAATTTGCCTAGGGCCGCCAATCCTCTAAGACTGGCCCTGTTGACATCAGCCCATCAAACTATGGCACAAAGATTTGTGCCTTGATTTGGCTTTAGTGCAACATGCTGATGCTGCTGTATTAATGATCTCTTGAGCACTTGAACCCTGACATCATCTGACCAAGACAGTGATGGTAAAACCTCAGAGAAACTTGTCTGAAAATCATCATAGCATTCTAGAGTTACTAATCCATGAGAGCTTTCAGCTGGCTGTAAGAAGGTATGATTTCCTCCAACCTCCCGTGACCTGGTAGAGGGCTTTCTCTTCATATCAACCCAGCTAGATGTCCTAACCAAGATCAGCGGCTTCTTCATCAAACCAGCAACCTATATGGCAGAGGCCCGTGGCTCAACGTCAGCCACCAAGATAGACATGTGGATCAGGAATTAAATAGACTTGTTGAAAAGGAATGAAGGAGGAGCATTAAAGAGGGCGTGTGGGTTCTCCCTCTCCTGGGCTTTAGAGAGCTCAGTGTGTCCTCCTGCATCTATTGGCTGGTGAAATGGGGAGACATCAGGCAGGTGTATGTGCAGCAGGAGGAGCTGTACCTGGCTGGGGAGTCTGAGGTCCCAGGTGGTAGCACTAGTACCTGATGGGAGAAGAAGAACTGCCCACGCTGGTGCTCACATTATTTGCATCTTCCTCTAGTACTTATTTTGTGCCCAAGCTGAGCCCCAGCACCTCTACTTTTGGCAGTTTATAGCACTGGCACCCCAGGCATGCTGGATCAGATATGACTGCAAAAAAAAAAAAAAAGTCTGGAGGTCCTGCAGCTAATTGCTTTAGCCACACCACAGCGCCACCTTTCATGTCAAATTAAGCATTGCCTTCCTCTCTTTTTCTACTGGAAGACTTCTGGCCCTGCTGATTCTCTTCTGGGGACAGAGAGAGAAAGAGCCTGAGCTACTGCTAACTCTGCCCTCCAAATGAAATGGAGGACTTTGCTGTATATAAGCTTCCTCACACCTAGACTGACTCCAAGGGAAACACAAAGTTCCCTTGCTCTGATAGCTTTCCATGGGGGCGGGGGGGAGGCGTGGTAGGGAGCCAGAGCTTTTTCTTGCTACACACTCTGGCTATGTCTATACTTAGAAAGTTAAGTCCACTTTATTAAGTCGACTTTAAGTCGACCTTATTAAGTCGACTTAGAGAGTCTATACCAGACTCTTAAGTCGATTGGGGGGGGATTGGAGGGGTGTGTGACGCTGTCCGGATTTAGGGAACCATTTATAGTATTATTTTGTATGAATATTTTATAATTGTTATAATCCATAGGAATTATGCCATGTTTGATGTCAATAGAAAGGTAATAATTTGTGGGGAATGATTATATAATTTATGTGTAGGATTTGTATTCATATTAGAAGTTAGGAATATGATTGTTATATTTTAACTTGTGTAAGGCTGGGGGAAACTCCCCAGACTGAATGTCTATCCAGCCATTGTCTCCTTAATGGCCCATTAAGGAAGCTCCCCAGTATAATGGGCTGAAGAAGAAAACCTGTTGAGCCACTAGGACTTAAACATGTGACTCAACTCCAGTTTGATTGGAGAGAACTGCACACAGCATGGAGAAGGCCAGCGGTGATATAAGGCAGCAACCCCAACTCCATCTTGCTCTCAAGTCCCCAGTCTACAGCCGACACCCATCTCTGGAACTATTCCTCTGAGACTGAACGAAGGATTGAGGCCCACCCTGGTGCTGGGTGTTTACCAGAGGAACAAGCCTGCAAACTGCTTTTCATGAACTTTAAATAATTTGTATGTATGTGATTCGCTTTGATCCTTTAACATCTCTCATATTTGCTTCTTTTCTTCTTATATTAAACCTTTAGTTGTAGTTGCTAAAGGATTGGCTACCAGTGTGATATTTTGGGTAAGATCCAAACCTATATTGTTCTGTGTGCTGTGGCTGGCCCTTTGGGGTCAGGAGAACCTATATCTTTAAGGGACCGTGTGGCTAGGTGGGAGCCAGAGGAGCTGGAGTGCAATAAAGGGAGCTGTTTCTATTTTGGACAGACTTCTTGGTACCCGGTGTGGGGAACCAGAGGCCTGTTTGTGACTGATAGGGAGACTGGTTTAAGTACCACCCATCAGTGTGTGGGGAGTTTGGCTCCCGGTTTTGCAGCTTGCCCTGATTTTTGCACATCCAGGAAGGTATCCCAGGAGGCCCCGGTCACAGGGTGCATTGTGGGAAGCGTGTCAGCTTGGCAGCAGAGAAGGTCCTCCTCCCCCGGCCACTCCTTCAAAAGTGGAAGTGAGCTCAGCACCTTCCCATTGTGCCTGGCAACATGGAGCCTAAGCAGGTCATAGACCAGCCTTTTCTCCTGCGCTTTGCCAGGCAGCTGCGTGACACCTGCCAGCTATTGGTAAGGCTTCTTCGGCTGTGGAGCAGGCCTGTCTGGCAACCCACCAGCGCAGAAGAAGATGACAGCCTGCCCCCCCACCTTGCTGCTCCAGCAAGCTGCCATGCTCACAACAGTGCGCTCCGTGCCTCATTGCTTCTGGGCATGTGAGGCCAGCATCGACTGGTGGGAGTGGATTGTCCTCACCACCTGGGACGATGACCTGTGGCTGCAGAACCTCAGGATGAGCAAGCAGACCTTCCTTGAGCTGGTCCGCGAGCTCACCCTGTTCTGCAGTGCAGGGATACCAGACTCCGACCCGCCCTGCCTGTAGACAAGTGAGTGGCCGTTGCCGTGTGGAGGCTGGCCACCCTGGACTCCTACCGTTCCGTGACCCAGCAGTTTGGCATCGGGAAGGCCACCGTGGGGACTGCCCTCATGCAGGTCTGCAGGGCAATCAACAGGGTCCTGCTCACCTGCCTCGTCATCCTGGGCAACCTGTGCAAACTCCTCGCTGTAGTTGGCTTCCCCAACTGTGGGGGCATTGTGGATGCTGTAGTAGGGCGATAAAGAAGAACACAGCATTTATTTATTTATTTTGGTATTAGCATATGGAGAGACATGAAGGGAATGGAAAGGCTCCTGTTGGGGGAAGTGGTAGCCTGTGAGAGGCCATAGGCTGGAGCAAGCTTCTCTGGCTGACCCTGACACTAGGACAGGAAGTGGCTCTCTGGGAAGAAGTCCTGGGAGCTGCTATTCGCTACAAGAACCCCAGGAATGAGCTGGGGGGAAGGCCAGAAAAAAGGCTAATGATAGGAAAAAGTCCAGAGAGCAGTGGGAAGATGTATGATGGAGAAGACTTTGATTGCTTGTCCTAGATATCCTGGGCTGGAACTCAATGCAGAAGGTAGGCCTAGGTTCCCCTACAAGCCACTAAGAAGGTAATGTGAAGCACCCTGAAATAAGGGGATAATAATTATACAATGTCCCAGCGATAAGACTTTAAGGACTATGAGGACAAAAGTTGGGGCTGAGGACCAAATATGACGACACTGGATTTTTTTTTTTTGTATTTTCCTTTACTTGTGAGGCATGGAACTAAAAGACAACCCATCTGGAGTGCTGAGTGTTAAGAAGAGAAGGCCCAAGATAAGACTGAGCATGAGCAACTGTTGGCAGATGATGTGAGGGGAAAAAAAAGAGCTGCTAAGCCTTGCTCAGCCATAAGGGGGTGTGCCAGTGGCCTGTTCAATCTTCTACAATCTTAGGCTATGTCTACACTAGAAAAGTTAAGTCGACTTTGTTAAGTCAACTTAATAAGGTCGACTTTAAGTCGACTTAAAGTCAACCTTATTAAGTTGACTTAACAAAGTCGACTTAACTTTTCTAGTGTAGACAGAGCTCCTTGTCGACCTTATTAAGTCGACTTAATGCTTTCAGTCAACTTAATAAGGTCGATTAGGCACTATTCCCCATCCACACTGGCTTTAAGTTGATTTAAGGAGTCAACTTAAAGCTTACATCGACCTAAAATGCGGTGTTATTAAGTCGACTTAAGCATTCCTTAAGTCGACTTAAGGAAATGCTTAAGTTGACTTAATAAAATCCCAGTGTGGACATGGCTTTGTTTAGGTCAATTTAAGCCTCCTTAAGTCGAACTAAGATGCCAGTGTAGAAGCATCCTTAAATAGTAAACTTTCAAATACAAACTTAAAATAAAAAATAAAAAAAAAGTTACATGAAAGTAAGCTGACTGTTCAAAGGTTACATGGAAGCAAAATGAAAAAAAAAGTTTGGGGACACCTTTCCCCTCTTGTTCCTTTTGAGGAGTCAGATTAGTCCCATGGCAGGGTTTTAAAGAAATTCACGCTTTAAACAAATCACTTCCAACATCTTACTATTTAAAAATGAAATGTGAGAGAATTTCTTCTGAAAAATCAGTAAGAATAGCACTACCATTTTGAAGAAAAAAATGACAAAAGATGAAAAATTGGTCTACTGAAAATACTAAAGACATGGCTATTTCAAAAGCTCCCCCTCACTTTTTGACTCACAATAGTTTTAAGAACTGATTTGAAAGAGGGGAGGTGGTGTGGTGGAGGGGACGTGAAAAGGAACAGAACGTTCACTGGGCCATGTCTACAGGGCAGGATAAAAAGGAAGGAAAAGCTGAAAACAGAGGAAAGGAACAAGGAGCAGATATGTGAGAGGACTGGGAAGCATGAAAAAGTGTAAGAGAGAGTGGAAAGAAATATGAGTGGAAATGTAGGTGAGGAAGCTTTGAGGGAAAATTTTCACTGTTGCCACTTCTAATTGGAAGCTCCAGGTGACCTTTTATTCTGTAATGTCTCATTGAGCTGAAAATAATGAATTAGCCTAACCGACACAGTTCCTGTACAATTCTCCTAGGACTTACATCAACTGTCTATTATCTCTATTTGAACACTGCGAAACGAGATTATCATGTCAATAGGTCAATAATACAGGCACAGTTCAAAACACTTTGAATACTAATCCCTGGCTAATCAGCTGATAAAGATCAGGACAAATTGGGTTTACATAGTTAAAGGTGACTTATAAAGCCCAATTTGTCTCCTTTTTCATTGCTTGTCATGTATACAGAAGGCCTGATATTTTTTTCCCATTAGGTCAACTTTTTTCTTCCTTCAATAATGTTTAAATTTTGTTCTGTTTGCCTTATCTTAGAAATATCAGAGGTTTATCTTTCCTGTGTAAACTTCAGTTGAAAGCACATTTTCCTATAATACACGTTTCCATCTTGAAGTGGACTAAATAGTGATTGTGTCACTGCCTTCTCATGGCTGGGTAACAGAGGGTAAAAGTCCATCTCCTGTCTACTACAGCCATGCAAATAGTTTGCACAGTGCCTGCTACCAACAGCTGAATGGGTTGAAGGTTCTATGTGTGTACCACAGCCCAGGTGTGGTAGACAGGCACAGGGCCAATCTGAGCAGAGAAGAGGGGCACCTGGAGAGTTTTGTTTGTGTCAAAACCTCACAAATGTATCCTCTTCACGAGCACCTTATTAACTGAATTCTGTAGGCCTTGGATTGCAAACTCTTTGGCTATGTCCACACTTGCTAAAATTAGTTCAAATTAGTTAGTTCGAACTTGTTATACCAAAAAAAGTGCCCAAGATCTTTTAAAGGGGAAAAGGCAACACGCCGTGTTTATTATAGAAGAGAACAAAATTATAAACTAACTTATACCTACACACGCACGCACATTCATCCACGCGCCCAAACACACCAGAAGATATTCTGCAGTTCATACAATTACCAGTCCTGATTGTGGCTTGAGTCCGTTGCTGGAGATTGTTGCTCGTGGCAGCTACCTGGCCAGGGAAGCTGAACACGAGGAAGCGCAGGGTCTGTCGGGCGCGCACCGACGCTCCTTCTCTCAGGTGGTATGCAGAACTGTGTCCCCCCAAAACTTTGGAGTCTCACCCAGTCGTTATAGGTCACGCTGCTCCAGGGGCTCTGTGTCCCCGTTGGTCACCAGGCAGTTGCAGATGTGACTCACAGCTCGTTTCTTGATAGCTTGATTAACTTTTTCCTTTTGTCTCTGGGGTGGATCCTTTTGTTTTTGGGGTTGTGTTCACATTCTTCAGCCGTTGGAATGGACTTCGCATTCATCAGGACAAGCTGGCAGTTTGGGACTGGTTCACACATACATACACCCTCCATCCACACCTTGCTCAGACAATGTAAGCTATTCACTCTAGAAATAGTTTCACACAAGATGGGGTACATTGGTCAAAGATGGAGTTTAACATTTTTAAGATGAGGTTTTACATTACTTCAAATGTGATACTTTTCTTTAAATGCTGCAGAGACTGGATAAAAAGGGGTGTCATACCTATTGCCTAAGGGTACATAGGCAGAGATTTACACAGTAATGCAAGCTGGGAGAGAGTGGCTCAGAGGGGAAAGACCTCCCCCACCCCTCCTAACCAAGAGAGCCCCAAGATCAGCAGTTTGAGCTTGTGCTCCCCCTCAGCCACACAGAGCACAAGGTCCACAGTCCTATTGACAATATAAGACATTGCAAATGTCAATCATTACGAAACAATGTTGCAAATAGGGACCCATTATAAATGTCAATCATCAGAACCAATTAAGGTTATACAAGGATTAACACAATTTATGAAATAAACCAATTAAGGTGAGAGAAAGTTAATAAAACTAATAAACCAATTAAGACTAAAGAAAGTTAATAAACCAAGGATTGACACAAGTTATACAAAGAGCAAAATCACCCGCATATCCCTACAAACTAACTAATTCAAACTAATTTTAGTTAGTTCGAATTAGCTTAATTCGAACTAGCATGGCCACACTGGAACGTTAGTTCAAACTAAGCAAGCACTTGCTTAGTTCGAATTAGCGATCCCCATTCATTTCAATGGCCAGTTAATTCGAACTAAGAAATTAGTTCGAATTAACATGGCCACATTGGTTAATTCAAACTAGTTAGTTCGAATTAACCCTTTAGTTTGAATACCCTATTCGAACTTATTAGTTCGAATTAAGGAAGCCCTTAATTCGAACTAACTAAAGCCTAGTGTAGCCATGGCTTTAGTTAGTTCGAATTGAGCCTCCTTAATTCGAACTAACTTGCCAGTGTAGACATAGCCTTTGGGGTGAGGACCATCTTTGTTTTCCGAGCGTCTAGCACAGGGGGTCTTAGGTGCTACTGTAATACAAATAATACATAATAATATGAACAATCTTAAAATACTGACAACTAGAGAAGCAAGGACTAGATGGTTCTGATTCTGTCCCTATTACTACATGACCGTGGGCTAGAGGGCACCCATGGAAACATAGATTAGTAATAGATTGTGTTACTATACCTCAGATGGTGGCTTCTGGTCATGAAGACTGATAGCCAATGTAACTTTTTCCTAGCTAGTGTAACTGCAGTGGCATATCTCATCACTGAGTTCTATTAAGGTCCTAAATTTTAGGAGCGCTGAGTGCCCACACACAGGCCCAGATTAAAAAAAATGTGGGGCCCTGTGCACTGTGTGATTTGTGGGGCATTGGGGTGGGTGGGTGGCCATCTTCCTTAAACTAGACAAAGCGTGTGATATACAAGACAATTGCTGGCCTAGGCAAAACAGAGGATCTCAACTAAGTGTATGTGCCCCTCTTGAGGGGAAGGGACACACAATGGTCTTTTTGAAGGGGCATGATTAGCCTTCTCATGGTTTGGGGGTTCAGTAGTAATGTCAGGGACAACAGCTTTCTCAGATTTGGCCCAGCTGCCCCCTATCGTGACTGAAGGGCAGCCACGCTTGAGTGGGTTGCCATGGTTACCATGTCACTCAATTTTTCACCACAATGATTAGGAAAATCTCTAAGATGTGGGATCTGGGCAAGTGCACACTGGCTAATTGGAGCCAACTGAAATCAATGGGAGCTGTTCAACATCTCTGAAAACCAGGTTCTCAGATTATAATCTCCCAAATAGAGCTAGTTGAAATTTTTTTCAAAATCAGTTTTCTGTCCATACTGCAATTTCATTGAAATGTTTTGCAGGAACAGGCTGATTTTGATGTGAACGTCAAAATTAATCACTTCAGCTTTCTTTTAACGTCAGAGTACCGGTATTTCCTTTTGACTTTATTATTTTGATTTGATGTTTATTCTGTGTTAATATTTTAATAAAGTTGTTATAATTCAACAACTATTGAAATTAAATGTTTTTTCTTAATGTCAAAACAATTCAGTATTTGCAAATACAAAATTTGGGGGAATTTTTGTTTCATAGGGAATTTTGGCTTTTTGCTCTGACTCGGAAAAGAAATAAATTTTGTATTGTCAGAATTTTCTGCCAAATGGAAATTGCAGGTTCACCCAGGTCTTATTGCCAACCCATCATAAGGCTAAACTGTACGTAATTAAATCACATCCTGGCTATTTTTAATCCTGGAATATATTTAATTTTTTTTTTAACCATACCACTGAAAACTCCACAGACAGCTGAAGTGACAGTCATAAATAAATCATCTCATCATCCCATAGCACCTTGATCAGATAAGTTGCAGTGAATGATATAGTGAATTTTGAATGAAATAGCTATGGTAGAAGCTTGGCTTTGTAGTGCTTAGTATAAATGCTGATACCACCATGATTCATTCCTGACGCAGCTATCAGACACAGAGACGGGTGGAGTGAAGAGACACCTCACTTTTTCCATATATACTGATTCATAATAGGTTGTCTCTACCAGGAAGCTCTTCCAGGAGAAAGCCTTCCTATTCCCAATATCCAGGTAAATGGCAATGGAAACTTTCATTCCGGCAACACGGAAGGAAAGTGTCAAGGTTGCACAATGTGACACTGGGCGAACCAGGGCAGTCTAAAAGTAAAACCAGTATAATGCTTACGGAAGAGATTTTCGGTGATAATGTGGCAGTTGGGCACTCAACAATCATTGAAAATCAGTGATTGTTAGATACCTTTGTGCCAGCTTGAAAATCTCTCCCTAAGGTATTTTCTCCACCTTCTTAACCCATATATATAACTGGAGAGTGGACGTCAGATTTCAAACAACTAGATTTTTGTCTTGAATAGGATTTAGCTTGATCTAAGGGGCTCGTCTCCATGGGGAAATGACTAGAATAGTTATTGTGGAGTGCAGTAGCCATTCTGGAATAGGGCTTTGTATAGAGTAGAACTTATAGTACATATTTCACATGTAGTCACTTGTTGTGAAACAGCTTCCTCATGTAGAGAAGCCCTAACTGATACCTTGCAAAATCCTAAGCAAGACAAGGCAAGTTGTACCTTAACATGGACAATACTGGTTACCTTACAGCCTGATGATGCTGAGGCTGAACTCATGCTAACGTACAGCTTGCCTTGTCCTGGCTAGAGTTTTTAGAGGGAGTTAGACTGAGCTAGACAATGTGATCATGCTCACCTTTTAAATCCTATGCTAGACAAAGCCCTATTTGTCATGTTTGGTCTCAGGAGTTATGGGGCTTCTTCCTAGTATTAATATACACTTCTAATCAAGGTTTCTTTTCCCTAAAGTAAACAAATCAAAGGGAGCAAACCCCATCTCAAATGTTGATCCATACCTAGGAGCGTATTGTGTTGCTGCTGTCCCACTATCCCAGATGAAATAGAATGCTTGAAGGATGTGATTCACCTAGGGTTGCCAATTTTCGCAAAACAGATGCAACAGGGCCTCCTCCCACAATCGCTTGCTCCACTCTCCCACCCCGTCCCTCATTTCCCTCTCTCCCAGGACTCACCTGCCACCTGCAGAACCGGGCTTGGAGGAGTTGACATAGAGCCTATCTGCCTGCCAATCAGGGCACAGAGGGATGGAGGGTACCCCAGAATGAGGGGTTGGGAGCAATTGGGGCAGGACAGGGTGAAGGGGGGAAGACCCGAAGCAAGGGGCTGGAGAGAGCTAGGGCCCCTGGAGACTGAGAAAGTGGGATGGGCTTTCACAGGCAGCAAGCCTGGCTGCTGGCCCTGATCCTCAAACACTGCGCATTGTCAGGCTCCTTTCCCTGGGCAGCATGCGTACCTACCTCTCTGCTGGAATCAGGAACCAATTCCTTAGATTAAGCTTCTCTCCAACAGCTGAGCTCCTACAGCTGCTGTCCTCACCCTACCAGCATCGGAGACTGATTGTTGTTACCGCAGCAACTGCACTTTTGGGGTATGGCTACACTTGCAAGTTACGTCAACTTAAGAAGGCTTAAGTTGACCTAACTTAGTCCCTGTCATTTGGTCGACTTAAGAAAATCCTTAAGTGGACTTAATGAAAGCTTAGGTCGACGTAGTAAGACCTGCCGGGTAGGTCGAACTAACCCTACTTTAGGTCGACCTAAGCACAGTGTGGACGCTTAAGTCTACTTTATTAAGTTGACCTAAGGGAAGTTATGTTGACTTAACAAAGTGGACTAAGTCCACGTCCATGGAAACCAGTTTGTTAAGACGACTTAATAAGGTCGACTTTAAGTTGCCTTAAAGTCGACCTTATTAAGTCAACTTTGACCTAACTTTTTGTAGTGTAGACATAGCCCTGGTGTCCAGCAAGCAGTACTGACTGGGTGCTGCAGAGGTCCCAGTTTAACTAGATTTTCTTGTTAAAAACCAGACAGTTGGCAACTCTCGTCCTATAAATCCATTTATTTCCAGTTGCTCCTGATTTACACTTACATTTACTCTACCTGGGGTCAGTGGTTAAAGTATAATTTGATGGGCCCTGGAATCTTCCTAATCTCTGGGCCCCTGCCTCATAGGAATCCATAGAAGTGAAATTTATGAAATTTGTGTGACCCAGGAATGGCATTCCCTGGCATTCCCACTTATTTTAATCACTGCCCAGGATGCAGTGTGTGACAGAGACTCAAAATGAGGGCCACAAGCTAGGGTTACCAGGTGTCCAATTTTCAACTGGAAAGTTTGGTCAAAGAGAGAACCTGACAGTGTCCGGTTGTCACAGACAGGGGGAGCCACTGAGTCCACAAACAGGAGGTAGGAGGGCGGCATACAGGGCAAGAGATAGGAGGAAATAGCGGGATGAGCTTCAAGGAGGGCATGGAAGGATGCAAAGATCTCCTGTAGTGGTCAATATGCTTGGCCTACAGAAGCAATAAAGTATGCAATACTCTATTAAATTCTGCTTTTGTACTAGGTTGGTACTATCTTGATAATATAGCTCCACCCGTTACAGGGAACACTGAGGGACCATAGACAACAGAGTCCTGTGGCACTTTTAAAGACTAACAGATTTATTTGGGATTTTCTCCCACGAAAGGTCATGCGATAAATAAATCTGTTAGTCTTTAAAAGTGCCACAGGACTCTGTTGTCTTTCTACAATAGACTAACACGGCTACCCCTTTGGAATTTGAGGGACCATAGTTAGACAGGATTGTCTCCTAGGGTGCATCTACACTTGTAAATTAAGTTGATTTAAGCAGGCTTAAATAGACTTAATTTACTCTGTGGCTACACTTGAATATCCTTAATTCGACTTAAGCAGTTCCTTAAGTCAAATTAAAGAAAAGTTAGTTTGAATTAGTAAAACCTTGTTTTACTTCGAACTAACCCTTAATTCGAACTAGTTAGTCAATGTGGCCATGTTAGTTCGAACTAACTGCTTAGTTCGAACTAACCGACACATTGAACTTAATATAACTGACGAATTCGAACTAAGCAAGTGCCCTGCATGGCACTTGCTTAGTTAGATCTAAAATTCCAGTGGGGCCATGCTAGTTCGAATTAAGTTAATTCAAACTAACTAAAATTCCACAACACAATCAACCTTAGCCTGGAACACTCCACACAAGAGATCCACTTTCTGGACACTACAGTGCAAATTAGCGATGGGCACATAAAGACCTCCCTAGACCGCAAACCTACTGATCGGTATAGTTACCTACATCCCTCGAGCTTTCATCCTCGACACACCACACAATCCATTGTGTACAGTCAAGCCCTAAGATATAACTGCATTTGCTCTGACCCTTTAGACAGAGACAGACACCTTCAGGATCTCTACCAGGCATTCTTAAAACTACAGTACCCACCCGCAGAAGTGAAGAAACAAATTGACAGAGCCAGACGGGTACCCAGAAGTCAACTACTTCAGGAGAAGCCCATGAAAAACAACAACAGAACACCACTGGTCACCACCTACAACCCCCAAGCCAGATCTCTTCATCACATCATCAAAGATCTACAGCCTATTTTACAAGATGATCCCTCACTCTCTCGAGCCTTAGGAGACAGACCTCTCCTTGCTTTCAGACAGCCCCCTAACCTTAAAAGGATACTTACCAGCAACTACAGACCACACAACAGAAAAACTAAAGCAGGAACATATCCCTGCAACAGACCACGCTGCCAACTTTGCCCTCATATCTACACTGATGACACCATCACAGGGCCTAATCAAGCCACCTACTCCATCAAGGGCTCGTTCATCTGCTCATCCACCAATGTGATTTATACCATCATGTGCCGGAAATGCCCCTCTGCCTTATATATTGGACAGACAGGACAGTCTCTGCGCCAAAGAATAAATGGACATAAATCTGACATCAGAAACTGCAACACTACAAAACCAATAGGGGAACACTTCAATCTCCCTGCTCACTCCCTTGACGACTTGTTAATAGCTGTGTTGAAACAGAGGAATAACAAATCACAGCTTCAAAGAGAGACTGCAGAACTCGAATTTATATGCAAATTTGACTCAGTTGTCTTGGGGTTAAACAGGGACTATGAATTTTTCTCGCATTACAACAAGTGAATTGACCTCCTCCTCCTCTATGTGCTGTTCCCCAGTGTTTGAATCCTAACACCTATTTTGATTTGCTGTTACAGCCTGACCTGATGCTATGTCATACACTCCCCTGCATTTAATTTCCTCCCACTCTGTAACTTTCCTATCTTCAAAGCGTCTGACGAAGTGGGATTTTCTCCCACGAAAGCTCATGCGATAAATAAATCTGTTAGTCTTTAAAAGTGCCACAGGACTCTGTTGTCTAACTAAAATTAGTTTGACTTAGTTAGGTCGAATTAACTAATTCGAACTAACTTTGGTAAGTGTAGACATAGCCCTAGTTAGCTTTGATTGAAGACCCTTGCATCAGCAGCTCCAGTGATTTACCCATCATGTAGTGAAACCTTAAGATCTAACAGCATGGATCAGTGTTCAGGAGCAAGCAGGCTGGCCTTGACACCCATAGGGAGCCCGTGGAAATCACTGAGGCTCCTGGCATCTGCAGTGGTTGGACTGCACACAGCCCCATGAGCTCAATGGGGTTCTGCATGGGAGCAGGTGGATAAACTTGCTAGACTGGGCCATTACTTTGCTTTAAAAAAAATTTGAAAGATGTAGACTTGTATACTATAAAAATAGTGTTGGGGTCGGGGGGGGGTCATTGTTTGTGATGTGGTAGTTATGGCGCAATGCCCCACTGTGCTAGGTGCTGTACAAATATTTTATATATATATAAAGATGGCTTCTGTCTCAAGGAGTTTACAGTCTATGAAGATGAGGGATACAGACAGCTCAGGGATACAATGAGACGACAGTGGATGATTCGTAGTGGTCTCAGCATATCTGCCGCCTAGCCATTATTGAGTTTTGCAGGAGGACAATGAGTGCCAAGTGTGAAGAGGTGTGGCCTGTTGAAAAAGAAGATACATATATAGGCACTGCATCCTGTCAAAACACTGAACCTCACACACACTCACACATTTTCATAAAGTACTTTGAGAACATCACACACAAAAGTCTATGGAAATGTAAATTCATATAAATGGATCAAATCATTAAGTACTTACTCAAGCCTTGCTCACTGGAGATTTTGTCTCAATATTAACTGAGTAATGACTGAGATTTAGCCTATAGATATTGCACATCATTATTGTTTAAATGGGAGCTGTCTGGGATTTTAATTAGTGTGCCTTTGACTTGATTACATTTTGACAGAACAAGTCCGGGACAAGCATATTTGTTAGTGTTCCATTCTGTGTTTAATACTGCCTTTGCGGTTGCTAGACTGCCACTCTTCATTGGGTCTTATCTGATTTGCTAGAAGGCCAAGGGTGAATTTTAAAGTTACTGGGTACAGCTTACTTGCTGGCGGATTCTCTGTACCTTAAAGTCTTTAAATCGTTATTTGAGGACTTTAGTAACTCAGTCATAGGTTAGAGATTTATTACAAGGGAGAGTAGGTGAGGTTCTGTGGCCTGCATTGTGAAGGAGGTCAGATTAGATGATCATATTGGTCCCTTCTGACCTTTGAGTCTGTGAATCTATGAGTCCATGAAAAATGCCTCCAACCTGCCCCGCTCCCGGATGCCAGACCCTCCTACACCCCTTCCTAGGTCACAAGCAGCCGCAGATAAACTCACATCCTGACACATACACACACTTGTACCTTGAAAACATGCCTACACACCTGACTTCCCTAGCTGTCAACTTCCCCAACTCTGCTGTGCACCCCTTTCAGATGACAAATCCAGAGTGACTCTGTTAGGGTGCGTCTACACTTGTAAATTAAGTCGATTTAAGCCTTCTTAAGTCGTCTTAATTTAATCTGCGTCTACACTACAATTTCCTTAAGTCGACTTAAGCTGCTGCTTAAATCGATTTAAGGAAATTTTAAGTCGACTTTATAAAACCTAGTTTAAAGTCGACTTAAGCCAGGGCAGTCAAATTCCAAAGGGGTAGCCGTGTTAGTCTATTGTAGAAAGACAACAGAGTCCTGTCGCACTTTTAAAGACTAACAGATTTATTTATCGCATGAGCTTTCATCGAAGAAAATCCCCTTCATAATCTGTTAGTCTTTAAAAGTGCCACAGGACTCTGTTGTCTTAAGCCAGGGTAGACGTGGTTTAGCCCCAAGTCGACTTTAAGGGTCCCCAGGGCTCCGCCACTGACCTCCCTGCCAGGGTGCCTGGCACAGCCAGAGCCTGGCATGCCCACCCATAGGGCAGGACACAGCCCTGCCCACCCCACTCTTAAACCCTGCCCCGTCCTGCTCAGCCCCATATACTTTAGTACAATGGGGAAAATGCTGAGCCCCCTGGCACTTTTAAAGGGGTGCCCCCCCTCCCACCATGGACCATTCCCAGGTCCACTTAGCCCCTAAGAAGTCGACTTAGGCATCCAGTGTGGACACTCTAAGTTGATTTAGCAAGGTCGAATTTAAGTCGACCTAAATTTACAGTGTGGACATGCTAACTCGACTTAACAAGGTTGACTTAAAGTCAACTTTGTTAAGTCGACTTAGCAGAGTCGACTTATTTTGACAAGTGTAGACATAGCCTTAGACCCTGGAACGATATTAGAGGTCTCATGTTTGGGATGAAATATCTAATCAGCCCACAAACTATTTGTTGCAGAAAAAAACCCAAAACATAACAGTTCAGATTTGCTCATAAAAATCCATTGAGTATTTTTCACGTCTTTTAAATCTTGTTTCAAAACATACAAGGCCAGATTCTCAGTTGATTTTAAACCAGCTCCATATGAATCTGTGTTGATTTATACCAGCTGAGCATCTGATTTAAGGCAGAATGGTTTCTAACATGAATTTCTAAATGCATAAAAGGAAAATGTCTCTGTGTAACTTCCCAACAGTGTGTTCTCTAGGTTCTTCAAAGTGTCTGACAAAGTGGAATTTTCTCCCACGAAAGTTCACGTGATGAATAAATTTGTTAGTCTTTAAAAGTGCCATAGGACTCCTTATTTGCTTTCCTCTAGGCTAGAATCTCATAACAGAGTGTGAAACTGGATTTATGCCAAGCCAAATATTAGCTTTACTGTGAAGTAATAAGTGGTAATAATAGATGTTACCATAGAAAATGGTGGATAGCACCTGCTTAAAGCAAAAGAAAGGATTCTTATCATTCTGTAAAACAGGAAGATTCAAGGTTTTTATTTTTCCCCCCATAATCGTCACAGTTGTTCAGAGTGTTTAGCACTACTGCTAGGATAAACCCTGTATGCTGTTAGGTCTAAAAAGTAATGTAGCTTGACAGGTTTTTTATTGTGAAGATAGATCATTAACAAACTAAGGCATATATGTATATTTGATCTGTGGCTAAGATCAGTTTACAAAAATAAAGAGAGCTCAGTTTATAGGCTTAGTGAGTAATACCAGGAACTCAAGTTTCAAACATGGGCCCCCAAATAGGGGTACCCAGTGGCACTGCAATGATCATGTAGATGCCCCAAACCCTGGTTTCAATATTGAGTGCCATAACTTAGGCACCACCTGTTACATGGAGGAGCTCTGAGATGTTGCAAAGCTGACTAATCTGTCTAGACACACAACTCCCATTACAGTTCAATGAGCGTTATGTGGCTAAATCCCCTATTCAGTGTTGAAAATCCCAGCCCTAGGTCTTATAGTAAAAATTGGTCCTGATAGCTTGTTAATTAATCTGTGAGCTATCATTTTAAATAAGGACTATGTAGACCTGTTCATTCTTACCAATTTGGGAGGAAGAGGAAGATGGTGTCTTGTACTAGATCAGTTTCTGAAGAGTATTGTTCACCATAATTTGGGTGTATTTCAGCAGGACACTTAGGGCATGTCTACACCTAAAAACACTGTCGACTTAACTAAGTCGACGTAGAGCATCTATACTAGAACCCTAAGTCGACCTAGCATGTCCACACAGGCACTTGCTAGGTCAATGGAGAGCCCAGGACAAAGGGAGCCACAGCTCCCCAGGGCAAGGGGAGCCTGGCTCCCCCTGGGGACAAGGGAGACTCATGGGGCTCCCCAACCAGGGCTCACATGCTGGAGGATTCCCCCGCCACCCCGACTGGGTCTCCCCCGTTGCCCCGATTGGGGATCCTGTGGTGAGGGATTCCCCTGCTGCCCCAGCTTGTACTCCAGCCATGGGGAATCCCCCGCCACCCCGAGGCTTCAGCCGCATGGTGTTGTCAGCTCCCCTGCCATTGGGGCTCCTCTGCCGGCCAGGTGGCTGGCAACCCCGTGTGACTGAAGCCTTGGGGCAGCGGGGGTTTCCCCAGACAGGGGATCCCTGGACAAGGGAGCCACCGGCGCTCGGCTCCCTGGTGCTGGGGAGCCCTGGCGACTCCCTAGTCCAGGGGAGTCCCGAGAGCTCCCTTTTCCCCAAGCCCTGAGCCGGGGCTCCCTCGAGCCCCAGCTCTCTTCTCTCTAGCCCTAGGTCGATTTAGGGAATTAAGTCGATTTAGGGCGTCCACACCAGTTTTAGGTCAACTTAATACGGTTGACTTAGACCTTAAATCGACCTAACAGGCGGTAGTTATTAATCGACTTAAGGAAGCCCTTGAGTCGACTTAATGAAAGCCCGGTGTGGATGTGGAGTACTTTAGGTCGACTTAAGCATTCTTAAGTCCACCTAAGTTGCTAGTGTAGACATACCCTTGGAGTCTCTCTCTAAGGAAAAAAACATCTTACTCATTTCGAGTTGTTATTGTTTGACTGTGCTAAAGTGCTTGCAGGAAACAATACTTATGTGTGTGCTGAATCATTCAAAATGCCTGTCTTTCCTACAAATACTGGAGCTGACTGTGAATTTTCAGTCTTTTTTTTTTTTTATGGAAAAATGTTTCTGCAAAATCGAAATTTTCAAGAGGGAAAACTGAAACAAACGATTTCATTTTGATCAGTTCATCATTAAACTACCTTTGTCTTCTGTGCCTCCTGGGAGTTGTAGATTAGGTGGTTTATGCTCTCATTCTCTCCTACGGACTGAATTCCTTTATTAGGCTGTATCTCCCATGATGCACCATGGTGTCCCCTCTCATTGAAAAAAACCATTGTGATGGAGAAATCACATAACTACGGTACACCATGGGAGATTCTGTCTGGCCAAGGGGCCTGACCCATAGGGAAAGAAGAGAGCATAAGGCACATACATTAAAACTCCCATGAGGCATCATGGCACTTTAGGCAATTGTAGTTTAATGTCAAGCTGACAATTGAACTGAAATATTGATTCAGAAGCATCAAAATTTTGGAATTTTTTTTGGTTCTATATTTGGGATGAAAACAGATGGAGAGAAATGAGCAGAGTGATCTGTGACAAGAGAACGCCTATCAAATTGAAAAGCAAGATCTAGGGCTATGTCTACACTTACCAAAGTTAGTTTGAATGAACTTAATTCGACCTAGCATGGCCCCACTGGAATTTTAGTTCAAACTAAGCAAGTGCCATGCATGGCACTTGCTTAGTTCGAATCAGTCAGTTGCATTGAGGTCAATGGGCCGGTTAGTTCGAACTAAGCAGTTAGTTTGAACTAACAGGGCCACATTGACTTAATTCGAACTAACTAGGGTTAACTAATTAAGGGTTAGTTCGAAAGGTATAATCGAATATATTAGTTCGAATTAAGGAAGCCCTTAATTGGAACTAATGAAAGCCTAGTGTGGCCAAGGCTTAAGTTAGTTTGAATTAAGCCTCCTTAATTCGAACTAACTTGCTAGTATAGACATAGCCTAGAGAAGATGATAGGTAGGCCTAGACTTTTGTGTGGCACCAAAAGACAGAAATTCAGGAAGAGACAGGAGCAGATCTAGAATACAGTGGAAATTAAAATATTAAGATGGATACTCAAGATTATAAGGATGGACCATGTTCAGAATAAACAAATTAGAGGAACTGTGAAGGTGATGCATATTATAAAAAAAGCTAAGGGAATCCAGGCTGAGATGGTTTGGACATATGAAAAGATTAGAAGAATATATAGGAAGCAAGGTGTTAAACTTAGAAGTGGAGGGTACTAGATGGGTCAGAAGACCCAAAACTAGATGGATGGATGTCATACAAAAGGATTTGATTAACTGTGGAATAGACAAGGCATTGCTTCAAGACAGACTGGAATGTAGATAGACTCAAGGAGGAACTGACACATATAGATAGAACAAGAGCAGAAGAACTGGGATGAAACCAAATGTCAAAATATCAGAATTTCTCACAGGACAAATGCCAATTTTTGCTGAGCAGCAATAGATATCTATTTACATCTATGAAGATATAGAATATTACCTAGCCACCCACACACTGATCTCTGTACTTCTCATAACACTCCTGTCCTGACAACGAGTTTATGCTTTCATGAATGGGGTCTTTTGTTCTGAACTTATATAACTTAGTGGTTCAGATAATCAGATCAAACTCAACGTATCTTGGACTCTTTTATTACTTTTTCCATGTGAAAAATTCAAAGTATTTTTTATATGGGTGAGTGCTTCTGTTGAGAAGCATTGAGGCAATGAAGTAACAGACAAGTACCGTTCAAAGAGCGATAACATTCATGGCAGATAAATATATGTAACAGTAAATGGCTTCAGTGGGCAACATAGTTTTGAAGTAGTCAGGAACTTGTCAGCCCCTGGATCCATTTATTGTGACTCTTATATTTTCCTGAATAAGATAACATTCAAATTATCACAGTATAACCACCCCCCACCTCAGTTTGTTTTGCTTCACCACTTGGAAAGTGCTGTGCTGTTGCTTTCTTTGACTTTCTTTTTATGTCATTGCGGGGGTGGTGCTAAGGTAAATAGTTGTACAAAGGTAGGTTTAAAAAATAACTGTGTGGGGGCATGGCTTGTTTGGAAAAGGAGTTGTTATGCAACTGATCAGTGATTGTCAATAAAGATTTCTGTGCCATTTATAAGATCATGTTTGATATGTCTGTGTTGTGACTGGCTGAAATCCTTCCCTTTTGTATGACTAAAGTATTTATCATTAGCATTGAAAGGTGTAAGGAAGATAGCGTCAGCCTACATAAATAAAAGGCTTTGGCTCTATGGGGGTGGGACTGGTGATCACCATGAAGAAGAATCTTGTTGAGAGAGAAAAGGGGTCTTCTACATTATGCCGAGATTTTGTAGCCTTGTAGAAAATCCTGCCTCGGTTTCCCAAAAGGATAATTGGGAAGATGATAATAAAAATAGTAATTTAGTTTATAGAGATGTTGAGAATTCTTTTATTTCTTGGTAAGTAGTAATTGTTAACATTCTTTGTTAATAAATTTAAAAAAAAACAAAACCCAAACTTTCCTGAAAAACATATTGAGACTTTTTTAAAAAGTTCATTTCCCCAAAAAACTTTATTAAAAATGTTATCCACACATCTTTCTGTTAACCCAAAACCTGACTTTTGGCAAACGAACAACGTCTATAGCCATCTTGATTTTTAAAAGATGTTTCTTAAAAACAATCAGGAAAAACATTTTTAAAAACACATTGGAAAATTTAAAACAGAAAGAGGGTCTGTTCCAGTCACTTTGAAATGAAACATTTTCAGAGTTTCTCTTTTGTATGTGTGTGTGTGAAAATAGGTTTTTACTGTTTGACCACCTTGAGTACTTAGCCAGTGATAATAAATCTGTTAGTCTTTAAAAGTGCCACAAGACTCTTTTGTCTTTCTACAATAGACTAACACGGCTACCCCTTTGGAATTAGCCAGTGATGACAGGTATTATTATTATTACTACATACAGGCCTTCACTTCTTTCTTTCCTTTCTCATTCTGTTTTTTGATGCCTTTCTTTTCCTGGCATCTCATTTGCAATGTGAGTTTCTTGGGTTATAGACTGGTTCATGGCTGTGGTTCATTCTGTAATATTTCATGTGCGAAACATTATGCAGAACTAAACTGCATTGTAATGTAACATTTCTTACCTTAACTTTAGCATTGTATTAAAAACAATCCAAAATGGAGTGCTGACTCCAAATTGCTTCTAAACACTGGGGAATAGCAGATCCAAAACTAAATTTTGCAGTGGAATCCCTTGCTATAATGGGCTTGAACCATAATCCAGACCAAACTATATCCAACTATATATGAGGATGTTTGGACTGGGATGTAATTCTGGATGTTTTTTTATGGCTCAAATCCATATTTAATCAGTATTTTGAATTATCCAAGTGCATTCTGGCAGCTGGACTACAAATAAAACAATAAGATTAATGAAGAGGATGATAATGTCTTCATGAAACTTGGGATGACCCTTTGTCTGAAGAAGTGTCAAACAGCCCATGAGCCAGATTCAGCCTGCTCCATGTATTCCTGAGACCTGCAGGATGTAATCAGATTATCCAGTTACTGAACTTCTGTTTTTAGCCCTCATTGTTGCAAGAAACCCCTTCCAACTGTGAACTGAATGTAAACTGATGCCTGCCTGAGTTTTGTAGGCAGCTTCAACCAATGGCTCAGTGGTGTGAACTCTTGTTAATCTCAGGCCTACACTATAATGTTTGGTTGATATAAATCACCATACATTATCCTATTTGTGCATATGCCTACACTCAAGCTGATCTCTCGCCCACGTAAGTACCCCATTACAGTGAAGCAGTCATACCACCTATCCAAATGGGAATGAGCCAGGGTTGGTGCAGCGTGATTGTAGACACCATGAGATCTAACACTCCTCTAGCAGCTATCCCACAATGCCCCAAAGCGACTGCTCTTGTCATAACTATGAACTCCACTACTTGGAGTCATGGAGACCAGAAGCCACCACCTCTTTAAAGCTCCTAAGTGTTTCTTAAATGCCTTTTCCTAACTGCCCGGCTTGTGGAGCACACCTAGCAGCTCTCCTTTCTTGTGTACAACTGCCTATCCGACCGTGCCAGAGATGCGCTGGATGGATGTGCTCCTGCCTGGAATGGACGTAAGGTGTGGGATCTCTTGGGGCTGTGGGGAGAAGAGGTTGTGTAATCACATCTATAGACCACTTGTAGAAATGTGGACATCTATGATAAGATCGGACAGGGGAATAACAGGGATGAGCACCCGTGCTGCCTTTACAACACAGGCTTCACACCGTGCTTACTAGAGATCCCAGCAGCACAAGGGGAGCCTGAGCCAGATCCCAGCAGTGAACAGTGAAGAGGAGGAGGAGGAATGTGCACTGTGTGTCTGGAGAGGAGGGTCCAGCTATTCCACAAACCAGGAACTTTTCAAGTCACATTCCCACCATCACAAGCCTGGAGAAACCTGATCCAGTGGACTGAACCTAGGGTAAGTGTGTGCATGCATTTGCCTGAAAAATGTGTGCAGATGGCTTCCAGCCCAACCCAAAGGCAGCAGGACACACAGGTATTTACTTTTCATTGTTTTACTCACAGGCAGAGGCGGCTTTTGGGGTAGGCGAAGCAGGCGCACGCCTAGGGCCCCGAGCAGTGACGGGCCCCATCGCTTGCTTTGCCGACCCCAAAAGGGTCGGCAGCGGGCGGAGGAACTGGCTCATGGGGCCAGGGCCACATGGGTGGGAACTGGGGCTGGAGGAGGGGGGCAGGGCAGTGAGGGGGGGCTGGGGAAGGGGGAATAGGGCCACAGAGGGGGGGCCCCAGTGGGCCTATAGGGGGCTCCATGATGGGCCTTTGCCTAGGGCCCCTAATAGCCAAAGGCAGCCTCTGCTCACAGGAGAAGAGGTAGGACTACAACAGAGGTAGTTATTTATCTGCTTTTCATTCTTCTGTAGGATTGCAGTGGGGAGTAAGCAGAGCATTTATTTATGTGTGTAGGGGTCTCCCTTGTATCTGCCTGAACGACTTTAACAAAACTTGCATGGAAGCACACCGCAGTCCTTTCCCATAGGTTTCTGGGGATGGTTGCTTTATTTCTTCCTCCACAGCAGGACACTTTTCCCCGCAATGACTCTCGCACACGCCATTGCAATAACCAGACTAGCTGCATATGGGCACAGGTGGCTTTGGGGTGCCAGGAGCAGCAGCTGTTTTCTGCTGCTGACCCTCAGGAATGAGATGTAGGCTCAAACCACCGCTGCTTGTGGAAGCAGTGTCCATATGCGGTGTCACTGCCCTGCACTCCTACTTATGGAAATGAGGGCTGAAATGTTATTCTTTTTATATAGCTGAACAATTTCCTCATTTTCCTCTCCCTGCCCTGGCAGGTCATACTTCTTATGGCTGTGCCTTGGGGGAAGCATGGGGAGTGCAGGGCCTGGGGCAAACCACAATGTGTGGGCCCATCGTCCAGATCCAATGGCATACCCTGGCTTTCCAGCACTTAGGGTCCAAGCCTTCCTTTAGGCCCCACAAAACCTCACTTGCCCCTCCTCGACACAGGGCAAGAATGGTCCCCAGCTTCCACAAGATGGCACTACCTGCTAGCTATCTTGGGACGGGAGGAGTCTGAACCTGCAGTGGGGAGAGGGAACACGCCACTTACCTCCTCTTGCATGGGGCGGCAGAGGCCATCCCCTCCCTTCCCTGCCACACAGCACCCTATCTCTCCCACTCCAGCCCTGCAGTGTAGGGCCAGCTCAGATGGGGCAGCTTCAGCCCCTGGTCTGGATGGGAGTGCACCAGGCCAGCCATTCCCCATGTGCAGCGGGGGCACAGGAGGCTCTGAGGGATGGCTGCCCTCTCTGCAGGTCGGTGCTCAGTGGCCTGGCCGACGTGGTATACCACTTCCCCCCTTCTACCTGGTCCCCACTCCCAGCCACCTGCTTCCTGCTTAGTCCCTGCTCTCAGCCAGGAAGGCTGCAGCCGCTTGCCTCCTGCCTGGTCTGGAGCAGGGCCTCCCAAAAGCACAGAACCTGGGCTGGTCATCCTGATCCACCCTGCCCTAGGGACAGCTCTCGTGGTTGCCAAGCAGCACAGCATAGAGGCACTGAAAAACTGAAGTGTCAATAAGCACGTTCTATTTATAACTCTTATGAGAATAAGGGAAGGGAATTCTGAAGTGTATCTTTCGCTTTCCTTTGACTGTAAATACAATGGACCATCTGTCTGTTTTATCTGTAGCTGCTGCCATAGTGGCCTTCATAGGGCCCCCTCTGGACCCAAGGAGTGTCTGACCCTGATGAGGAGGAGAAAGAAGCTGACTAGGGAGGATGACTGCACTGAGATACTGAAGCATAGGTGGTCTTCATGGGTGGGCAATGCAGGCAGCTGCCCAGGGCCCCGCGGGGGCAAGAGGGCTCCCCCATGCCGCTCTGGTGGGGAGCTGGCCGGGTGGCCCAGCGGTGTGGCAGCTGGTGGGGGTCCACGTTGGGAGGGGCTGGGGAATTGATGGGGCCTGCGGCGGGACTGGCAGGTGGGAGGGGGCGGGGAGCCGGCAGTGGCTCATGGTGGCCTCTGGTGGGACAGGGAGCCTGGTGGTGGAGCTGGCATGGCGGTCATGGGGGTCCACAGGAGGCCAGGGAGCTCTAGCAGGTCTGGTGGGAGGCCAGGGGGCCCCGTGATGCTGGTGGGGTCCTGGGGGGGGCGGTGGCTAGGACTCCAGTAGGGGGACTGGGACCCTGGTGGGAGGCTGGAGTGGCTGGCTGGGCCCTGACGAGATGGGGGGCTAAAAGTCAAGGATGGGGCTTGACTTTTGCCCTAGGTCCCGGAATTGCTAAGACCACCCTTGCCTGCAAGCTAGTGCTGTGTTTGAGAGAGGGGCCTGGAGTGTGAATATAACAAACAGCCTGGAGAAGGGAAAAAGCAGATAGGAGTCCCAATAGGCAGAAGAGAGGGAGATGCACCAGGACATAATGGGGCTTCTCTAGCAATCAACACAAATGTTCCAATCTTGTTGATCTACTGGTCCAGCAATCAGGGGCTCACCTCCCTTTGCAATCAGTGTAACACCAGAGCCAGATTATCACAGGGGCTCTGACAGGCCGGGCTCTGTGCTCCTTCCCCACTCCAGCGTGGTCTTCCAGGGCTTAGGGCCCTGAGAGGGCTGCACCAGGGGCCACACTATGTGTCAGTCAGCTCCCCCTCCATCCCCCCCGCGGAGGCAGATTGACTGGGGTGGGAGCACCCTCTGGCCCCAGGGCTCCCCTGCCCCCCTCCCCCTTGCTTGCACGCAGTCTGCCATGCTAGGGGGCAGGGGCCCCATGGTGGGGGGAATCCCAGAGGTTCCAGACCAGTTAAATCGACCCTGCGTAACTCTTCATTGCAACAGTTCCTTACCCCACACCCTCCAACACTCCATGTGGCATCATGGGCTTCACCTGTACACCCACCGCTGCAGGCTGGGGCCAGTAAAGAAAATGACATCTTCCTTCACTGACTGGGAAGAGCCATGGTGGATGTATGGTTGGCAGAAATGGACTGACATGGACATGAATGTTTTCTCTCATTCTAATTTTAAAATTTTCCCCCACTACTTTATTTTTATAAGTTTGCACTGTGCTGTTTTTTCATTGCATGTCGAAGCGTGCAAAACATTAACGTAGTTTTTGGTAAGCGATACATTTTTATATTTGGAAATAAAGATATCATATCATATACTGTAGAATGCCTAGCACTACTCACAACGTAGATTACTTGTAATAAAACAGGACCCAGATATAAGAGGTTCAGTGAAAAACAATGTACATCAGAAATGACACTGGCTAATTTAAAGATTCCTTAAAAGACAGTTTGATATTCATAAATGCTCACCAAGCGCTACACAATTCCTAACAATCCCCCAAATTTCAGGGCTGGTAGAGCTCTGCCCAGCACAGCAAATTACTGTCTCATTGAAGTATTCTTTCAAAGCCTCCTTCACCCTGTAGCTCTATGATGAGCTCTCTACGACCCTTGGCTATGTCTACACTAGAAAAAGTTAGGTCGACTTTGTTAAGTCAACTTAATAAAATTCCAAAAGGGTAGCCGTGTTAGTCTATTGTAGAAAGACAACAGAGTCTTGTGGCACTTTTAAAGACTAACAGATTTATTAATCGCATGAGCTTTCGTGGGAGAAAATC
>ML685929.1:1412436-1442094 GCA_007922175.1 Pelusios castaneus | reverse complement strand
TTGTTAAGTTGACCTAACCACCCTTAAGTCAACTTAATAAAGTCGACGTAAGGGTTACTCCACATTCACACAGTCCTTAATTCGACTTAAGGAGTTGACTTAAGGCTTAAGTCTACCCAATGGGTGGTTCTTATTAAGTCAACTGCAGTTTTCATTAAGTCGACCTAAGAAATTTCTTAAGTCGACTTAATGAAAGTCTGGTGTAGACAGGGAGTAATTTAGGTCGACTTAAGTCTCCTTAAGTCAACCTAAATTGCTAGTGTAGACAAAGCCCTTGTGTTGCTGTTCAAAGTTAGCTCCACCTGGGCAGCAACATCTTCCTCTTTGCCTCAGCTCCCCTGCAGGACACAACAGGAAGCTGTGAACATTGGGTTATCTTTCTCACTGAGCTCTCCTCTAGTGAGCAAATACCACCAGCATCTCTTCAACCTACTGAAAGCACATTCAAAGGTCATTCACCTGCTGTGGTGGTGGAAATAATTTTTCCTTGGAGCTGTGAAAGTGACCAGTGTATGGCTTCATGAGCAAGGGGAATGAAACCCTCTTCCCTTCTCCCCCAAATCACTAGTGGCATTTCAATATCACTAATGATAATCTGATGGTTGGTGGGAAAAAGGTCCTTGAATGCAGCTTCCTGAACAGTCCTGTGTTCTTAAAGCTGTGAGTGTCATACACCTGCACTGATCAACCCACACTGATGTCAGTGAAGCATCTCCAGTGATCCACTCATGCTTGCATAATCATAGAAGAGTAGCCCTTTCTGTTCATGTACTCTGGTATGCATGCTGTCTATTGCTCAGAAACATTATAGCTGCAAATCTATCTACCACATCCTGCATGTTGCCGAGCTTCATCATTCTTTGTAGCAGGAGATGATTAATGGGTGACATTGGCCCCCACTGTGAAGTTCTCAACTGCAAAATGATTTCCCACTCACCAGAAGCAATGCAACTTTGCAGTCTTCCACAGTGTGATCACCACTTGCTTCTCCGCTCTCAATGCAGCTCTCCTTCTGGTGTCGCTGTGCTGGAGGGCTGGAGAGAGCTCAGCAGACAGATCCAAGAATGTGGCCTTACATATCCGAAAGTTCTGCAGTGCCCTCTCCTCACCCTCAACCTCCGATACCATTCCACCAGCCAATGCTCATTTCTCAGGCCCAGAAACAGTGTCTGCTGCTGCTCCATGAATGCCACTAACAACCTTCAATTGTGTTTTGCTATGTCCCACAGCAAGCTGTCCTCAAAGAAACCGTCACATCCCCCCCACTATGGCAGTACTCCCTGTGGATCCGTAAATACTGGAGGATCTTTCCTCCTGGGTTTGCAACATTCCTGCCAATAGTGCACAGCTGGGTGGGCTCCAGGTGTCTGTCAGTGATGGTGGATAGTGACAAGTGCCGCATGGGTTAGTGAGATCATGAAGATTATGGGATAGGGATAGCATTTTGGGGTGGAGAACTTGACCCCCTTGCTCCCAGCCCTTCCATGTGACATGTGTGTGCCCTCAATCCATTGTGAAAATTCCCTATAAGACATTACTCCAGAGGGTAGTGCATGACACACTGGAATACCAACCTAGGGTGCATCGTTTTTTGTGTCCACACAGTCATGCCTGGAGAGTACCTGAAATACTGATGCAAGCAGCCAAGTGTGCCTACATAAGCGCCAACTCTGTGGGTGCTCTGGGGCTTAAGCACCTACAGGAAAAAATAGGGCGTGTTCAGTACCCAATGGCGCTTGCTGCCATGAATCAGCTGTTCGGGGTGCTGCTTCCTGCTGCAGAACAACTGATTCGCATGATACCTCATGCTGCCATACAGATTTGCGCAGTACCTCATGAATCAGCTGCATGAATCCATTGTTTGGTGGTGTACAGTGGCACTGTGAATCAGTTGATTACAAGCCAGCTCTCACGGGGTGCGTCTACACTTACAAGATAGGTCGACTTAAGGAGGCTCAAATCGACCTAAACTACTCTGTGTCCACACTGGGCTTTCCTTAAGTCAACTTAAGGAAAAGTTAAGTTGACTTAATAATACCTCGTTTTAGGTTGATTTAAGGCTTAAATTGACCTTATTAGGTCGACTTAAGCCAGTGTGGACAGGGATTAGCGCCTAAATTGACCTTATTAAGTTGATTTAAAATGTTAAGTTAACTTAATAAGGTCGAAAAGGGGCTACATCTACACTAGAAAAGTTAAGTCAACATCTGTTAAGTTGACTTAATAAGGTCGACTTAACTTTTCTAGTGTAGACATAGCCACGGTGCCCCCCCCCCCATGTTCCCCCTCTTCCCTGCCCCTTCTCTTCCCCATGGAAAGGTCAGAATTGGGAGAGATCCCAAGGAAGGAAATGCACAGGGAAGTGCAGAAGAGCGAGACCAAGCTGAATGAGAGGGAAAAAGAGATTGGGGAAGAGAAACGAAGGACACAAATAGTGGTGACATAAAAGGGAGAATATTTTCTCACTGAGTTATACTGAACATGGCAGTAAGGTACTACATAAACAATAAAAAAAACCCAGAAAGTTTATCTTAAAAAAAAATAAAATCTGAGCTGCTTTACAAAATGAAAAGATTGCCCATTCCTATATTGTAAAAAAAAAGCCAGTTTGTACCCTTGATCTCCATGCAAACTTCCCTATGACATTTTTCAGTGGTCTAATGTGAAGTGAGGGTAGCACACAAATCTGAATTTGTTCCCCGGCCCTCCCACCTATAACTAAAAATGGAATTTGGCCCTCTCTGTACTATGAATTGGCATTTCTGTTCAGAGCATCTGAACAGGCACCTTTCAGTGTAGGGGGGAACCCCACATGTCTTGCCAAAAATAGAGTGTGTTTTAATACAGTGTGCCTAAGAGTTAGGAGACAATACATGATGTATAGGAAGGTGCTGTGCCAACTTTCTCCTATATCAGTGCATATTAGCCTGAACTGTCAAAACCCTGTCTTCCAACCTTGACCCTCATGTGAGCACAGTCCCAGTCCAAAGCCCTGTGGTGATTAATATGTTTATTGGAGACTGAAGTACAAAGCCTTTTTAAAGAAAGATCATCAGACATGTGATAAATGGTTATCTTCACACAAAACAATTGACTCTCTTGCCTGACAATACCTCAAAGGCATGACTGCAGCATTTTAGGATAACAAGAACACTCCCTAACTCTGAAGTATGCTGGAAAGATCTTAGTAGAACTTAGGCTATGTATACACTACAGACTTGTCCCGCAATAAAGTTGTTGTGGGACAAGCAAGCGTTATAACTATAATGCTTTCCCCCATCCACACAGCACTCCTTGTAAGGAAAAGGAGCTTACACACAGTCCTTTGAATTTTCGTTACAAAGAGCAGTGCATGGTAGGCACCTGTCCCACAATGCACTGCCGCAGCCAGCCTTTGGGCTGGCAGCGGGGCTGCTTCCACCCCCTCCCTTCCCCACAGGGCTGTAGGGCTGCCCGGGGGGTTCCCTGGGGCTGCCCTGCTGGAGCTCCACTTCGGGGAGGGGTGTGTTCCCCCGGAGCAGAGCCCCATCCCTAGGGAAGCTCTGCGGCAGCGGGGCTTCCCCAGGGCCGGGGCTACGCTGCCACTGAGAAACCGGCGCTCTCAGTGGCTGGAGCCCTGCTGCCCTGGGGAAACTCCAGGGCAGCGGGTCTCCATCTGCCGAGAGCCCTGGCCCCGGGCAGGCGGCTCCTGCGTGGAAGCCGCCTGCCTAGTTGGCTTCAGCCCCGCTGATTGCCCAGGTGGCAGGCAGCTCAGCTCAAGCTGCCCACGCTTGGGTGCTCCCGCTCGGGAACCACCAGCCTGGGTGGCTAGTCCCCGGGATCCACCAGGGTTCCTGGTGGCTCCAACAGCAGCAGAGCTCTTGTGGCAGGAGCTCCGCTACTTGTCCATTTCACTGCTCTGCTAGAGCAGTGAAATTGACAAATTTGACAGCTCTGGTGTCCCAGAGTGGCCTCCACTGGCACTCTGGGACATTTCTGGAGGCTGTCAAAAGCGCAAGGAGCGTACACACTGGCTCTACCGTGGAACAGCTGGTCCGCGGTAAGCCTAACCACGCTCATTTAAGTGGTTTAACTGTTGCGCGGCAAGAGGGCTGTTGCCACGCAACAAGCAAGATTGTAGTATGTACGCTCTCAGCCTTACTGCGTGGGAAAGCTCCTTACCGTGCGATAAGGCTGTAGTGTGTACAAGCCCTTCGAATTCTAAGGTTTATCTTCTGTGCCTCATCTGATTTTGCAGTTGTTCTAATCCCCCAATTCACAATCCTGCATCAGGATACAAAAGGGACATCTGAGTCGGGGTGGAACTATGTCAATAGTGACCCTAAAGCGGTGGGAGTGTTGACCACAATAAAACTGAGAAAATTGTGGGTGGATGAATGCAAGAACAAAGGGCTGCCAAATAGAATACAGTTGGGATAAAAAAGCTGGGGGAAAAAAAGCATTCATAAAGCACACTGGTTTTAGTCATAGTTAGACAAAAAGTTAGACAATGTGGAAGAAATGCAAAGTGCTATTTAGAAGCTACAATTGGTCAGATTAACTCCTACCTTTTAAAACACAAAATTTTCTTTCCTAGATGAAGAAAGTGTAACAGATTTCTCTGTCTCATATAAGTACAAAATGGTTTCAGTATTTGAAAGAGCAAGATCTAAACTGCTTTACAAAATGAAAAGACTGCCTAGCCCTATATTGTAAAAATATTTGTTATTGGGACATTCAAATAAGGTTATGTAGCATGTTATCAAGTATCTTAAGGGTTAAATGTATGCAGAGGATTAAGATTAATTACATACATGTTTTAAGCACCGCATGCTGTAATTTTGACTTCCCACGGCTTTGGTCACAGTATTGGTATATTTTGCTTCTTCCTTACAACTATAAATCTTTAACCTCGACCTCAGCACAGAAATGGTTACACCTAACATTGGCTGAGCATGGATGCGTGAATCCTAGCTCAGATCTGAAGATCACTGTTGTTCGAATATAAAACTTTCATATTGATCTTAATTTAAAAAAAAAATACCTTAGGAGGCTTGTTGGGAACAAACCTACCATTCTACCAAACATGCCCTTAAAAGAGAATAGAGAGCAGGAAATTGGTTTCCATTCCAATTTAAAATGTAAAGTTGAAATATTAAAAAATTTAACCAAACAAAAATGTTCTGAGAAGTTTCAAATAGCAAGTGTCAAAACAAAAATGTTGACAGTTTTGAATATAACAATTGTTATTTTTAATTGACATTTCAACATAACAGTGATTCTGTTTCAGTTAAACTGAAACCATCTGTTCCAGCCTTGAATTTAACAGTGACACTGAATTAGTTTCCTAGACTTAAAGAAGAGCTCTGTGTAAACTCAAAAGCTTTTCTCTCTCTCACCAAGAGAAGTTGGTTGGATAAAAAACATTACCTCACCCACCTTGTCTCTCTAATATCCCGGGCCAACACGGCTACAACACTGCATCGAACAACACGTGTCATTTGACATTTTGCGCCAGAAAAGCAAAACCTTTCAGTGGAACCAGCATTAACCTGCAATAAATTTTGGTCTCATCTAAACTGTATTTCTCAGCACTGCAGTTTTCTATACAAAAATTTCACTCAACTCTGTTTCTTGTACAGATTTTGAACCTTTGCTATGAGTGCATCCAAGCAAGTAGCACAAGGAATGGATGAACCAGACTGTCTACTCTAAAACAAGTACAGATTTTAACCATCATTACCCCAAATTACGAGGAAACCTGAAATGAACTTTCCTTGATGTATGAAAGAGTTTGATAACTTCTTAATATGCTGTTTATTTATTTAGAAAGTATTAACAGGATTACAAATCCTTGCAGGTAAATATCAAACAATACAATAATTGTTACAATGCCAAGCTTTTGTTTAGAGAGATATTATACAGGAATATGTCATCGAATCACACTAACAGGATGTTACCATCTCCATGTTACAGAGTGAGCATGGTTACATCATCCATGACATTGTCATTTTCAGTGATATTATTAAATCAAATGAAATCTCTTATTACTTATATAGAACCAACCAGGCATATCTATCAAAGGTTAACATTTCAGACAAACTGCATAGGTATGCTGGGGCTCTTTACAGGTGCACATAGGTAACTTATCTGAG
This sequence comes from Pelusios castaneus, assembly GCA_007922175.1. NCBI lineage: Eukaryota > Metazoa > Chordata > Testudines > Pelomedusidae > Pelusios > Pelusios castaneus. The sequence continues at coordinate 1,435,960 of ML685929.1, read as the reverse complement.
TACTAAATAAAAGGTAATAAAATAGCTAAGTATCTATGGGTGCTTCTACACTTGTAAATTAAGTTGACTTAAACTTGCTTAAGTCGACTTAATTTACTCTGCGTCTACACTACACTTTCCTTAAGTCAACTTAAGGAAAAATTAAGTTGACTTTGTAAAACCTCCTTTTAAGTCAACTTGCTGCTTAAGTCAACTTTAGAAAGTTGACTTAAGCCAGTGTAGACATGGAATAGCCCTAAGTCAACTTTAAGTCGCCTTAGGGGGCTCCAGGGCTTCCCCACTGCCCTCCCTGCCAGGGTGGCTGGCACAGAGAGAGTCTGGCATGCTCCCCCACAGGGCAGGGCAGAGCCCTGCCCCTGTTCCCTGCCAGGGTCCCTGTCTCCCTTTGCCCCATAGTACCAAGGTACAATGGGGCAAAGGCTGAGCCCCCTGGCACTTGGCAAGGGGTGCCCCCCCTGCCACTGTGGACTTGTCTCAGGTCCACCTAACCGCTACAAGTCATCCTAGGCATCCAGTGTGGACGCTCTAGGTCGATTTTGTAGGGTCCCTTCTAAGTCGACTTAAAATTTAAGTGTGGACATGCTAAATTGACTTAAATTAACAAGTGTAGACATAGCCTATGTGTCCTTTGTGTATTTTAATGTAATTGTGTGTTAATTTTCTCAATAACCTCCTATATTTTTTAAACTATTCCTCTATGTTTGGACTATTTTTCTTTTTCAATGAGAAGCTACCAGTAACCAAGCTGATGAGAGATTAATTCTTCATTTTTTAATCTGTGTGACCATTCTGCTTGAAAACCCCAGGAAGATTACTAACAGATCAGTTGGTAGTAAATACACTTTGATAACTCTTACACTATTGCAACATTTCTCTGCATCTCCAGGGGCTGGAGGAGAAAAAACTGAGATACTGATAGGAAAGATTCTGTCCTGGCCAGGAGCAGCGATAAAGAATCGTGATGAAACCTTTATGTTTCCTGCCCAATTTTACAGACCAAGAGATTTATATAGTTTTGAAAAAGTTGAATAAACACCTGTTGTTGAGGTGCTTTCTAAATAGAAGCTGCCAATATTGATGTTCCTTGACTATTCAGGCACAGTTATAGTGCAATGGGTCTCTTTATACTCCTAACATGAAACTTCTTGGCTATGTCAACACTAGCGAATTAAGTTGACTTAAGGAAGCTTAAGTCGACTTAAACAAAGCCTCGTCAACACCTGGTTTTCATTAAGTTGACTTAATAACCACCTCTCTTTAGGTCAACTTAACAATTAAGTCAATTCGTTAAGTCAACCTAAAGACTGTGTGGCCGCCCTAAGTCGACTTGTTCTATAAGTCGACCTAGGGCATGGGTCCTGGTGAGAAGGAAGCCGTGCTCCTTTATCCCTGGGACTCTGCAGCGCCTTTCTCCCTGGGACCTGCGTGGGTCCCGGCAAAAAGGGACTCGCGGCTCCCTTCTCAGAGGGACCCGCAGCTTCCTGGCAGAAGGGACCTGTGGGTCCCTTCTCAGCGGGGAGCCACAGGTCTCTGCTGTGTCTACACTTGAAAAGTTAAGTCGACTTGTTAAGTCGACTTAACTTTTCAAGTGTGGACATAGCCCTAGAAACGACATTTAAGCATGCATCCTAAATATTACTGAGATGGGCACACTAAGATATAATAGATAAAGAGGTCATCTACTACTGTAGAGTCTAAGCATGTCAAGACTGGACATGAAAGGTCCCTTTCTAAATTTTATTCAAAAGTATGTATCCATTATCTTATATTTGGAATCACCGTATTACAGCATGGAAATAATAGGGTGTGCTTCATTGCTGGCACAGCTGTAATATGAAGATGAGTGAAAACAGTTAAAATATAGTATTGGAAAACATATGGGAAAGGCTCAGTGCATCCCAATTCACGTCCAGCTGTTTCTGTTCCCAAGCTTCAGACCATAGCTCTATTATGAAAAGATATTGTTACTCCATATGAATCGTTACTGACGGAGTACACCTAGTGGGGTTCTCTGGTAAATACAACAGTCAGAGTATGATATAATATACAGTATTTATAATAGAGGATCTCTTTATTAAAGGCACTTTCATTAATAATACTACAGCTTTCCAAGCCTCTGTGGGATCAATAATTCTTCTTTTAAAATCAAGTAATTAACTTAGGGACAATAAGATACACGTATAAGGATACATATAATGTTGAATAAATAATACATTTCTTTTTCGGGGGGAGGGATCCAAACAAAAATAATAGAACTGGCAAGATGTTCTTCGCTACGACACCATTCATTCACTCAGCTTTTATTTTGGTTTGGTTTGGTTTTTTTAACCTCCTCTGCCTTTCTATATTGTTCATTTAAGTTACAAACTCTTGGGGCAGGGAATTTGTTTATATGCCTTTTTGTAAAGAATAGCAGTCTATTGGCACTACATAAATATTATATGTACAGGAGAGGCCACATCACCCATTATGCTGTTCTTGTTGAAATCACTGGCTAATAAATATATGGTCTGACTCAATCTGCGATATGCAGGTGATTGGCTGAGTTTTGGTGGATTGATATAGTATGGACAGAGTCATGGCTTCACTCTTCTGGACAGATAGATTAGAAAGAAAGAAAATCATCCATTGCTTCTTTGTGTGGAATCCTCAGACCTGATATGGTTGCGTGGCTGCGGTGTTTCTATCCTCCAGCTTTCTCCAGAGCAGAAATGTATGGTTTGAGATTATTGAAGTAGTGCAGGATGCTTAACCATGAAATTAATGGAAGCTGTGAGGGTTAAATCCCTTTTGTTGCTTTAAAACCGCAGCCTTCATCTTCTGCTTGAAAATCTGATGTAATTTCTCCTCCCTTCTGGCCCCCTTCCCCAGCCCATCTCAGTGCACTTCCAGAGCAGTGGTACCCCCTTCAGGAGTCTGATTTGGCTTGTGTACTCCCAAATTTCAACTCACTTAAAAACGACTTTCTTACAAAAATCCAGCATATTAATACAAAAGTGTCACAGCACACTGATACTGAAAAGTGGCTTACTTTTCTCATTTTTAACCATGTAATTATAAAATAAATTGATTGGAATATAAACACTGTTCTTATATTTCAGTGTATAGTATATAGAGCAATATAAGCAAGTCATTGTCTGTATGAAATTTTAGTTTGTCCTGACTTCACTAGTGCATTTTATGTAGCCTGTCATAAAACTAGGCAACTATCTCGAGGAGCTGATGTACCCCATGGAGGATCTCTGCGTACCCCCAGGGTACACATAGCCCTGGCTGAGAACTACAGTTCCAGAGGACTGATTTAGCAGCTGACCTGTGATTATCTGAAATGTGTTTGTCCAAAGGTAAACCAAGAGACTGTGGCTGCTTCATGGATTATATGTATAAACCTGCCATGAGCACCTCATTCTTGATAATCTGACTGACATATTAGGGGTATTGCTAGGGGGTGTGGGGAATGCACTCCTATTTCTCCATACACAGCAGTGAGGATTGGTGATAAGAGTTGTGTCCCAGCATATCCAGCTATTGCCTTCACTGTCATGATTCATGGTATGCCTTGTATGTGCTAATTACTGTAAAGAATGGAACGCTGTGCAGCCCAGATGCCTGATGGTGTCCAAATGAACTAAAAACAATCTTAAAAAAAAATTAAATCTTTCTGATGCACACAGTTAAAAGGGCCCATAGGAAGCCTTTGCAGTACCAAAGGAGTGTGGAAAGTGGGGTCTGGGCAGAGTGGGATGAAGGATAAGTCACTCCAACAAATTCTAGCCACATCATCCAACAACAGGATTTATAGGAAACACCAGGAGAAACCCAGGTGATCTTCTGGGGGTGGAAGCCTGCCTGGCTGGCTGGCAGCCGCACCATTTTCTTGTTCTCTATCTGAGTGAGTTCCCCCTGGGGTCCAGAGGGATTCACTTGCATATGGAGGTGTAGTTAAGGCACTCCTTCCTCAGTGCAGGAATCTCTCTTATTTTAGCTAAGTGCTCAGTACCTGGAGGGTGCAGTAGCAATAGTAAATGCAATAATAATAGAGAACAGTAGACTAATGGACTAGCTGTTGTCCTGGCTGGTATGCCTGTAGCCCCAAGGCTAGGGAGTGTGGTCAGGTGCCCAGAGCATATGTTGGCATGTGTGGCAAGTGCTAGACACGCATGCATGAGGCTTTTTTTGGGAGCAGTAGCAAGGTGCTTGTCCACATGTTGTTTTCCTCCTCACTCAGTTGCCCTGAGTCATCCTGCCCTGCATCAGCAGGATTTCCCCCCTCCCTCTTGTGGTGTTGGCACTGCTTTATGAGCACTCATAATGTGAGCCCATATTAAGGGCAGGGTTAGTTTAACAATGGAGCCATTTTTCTACTCTGATCAACAGTGATGCAGATTACATTACAGCGTGCTCTGCCTCGACTTGTTACTGGAAAATGTAACTCTGAGGCCATTGGTTTAAAACAAGAAAGCAAGAGAAAAGCAAGGCTGTGATATGACAAGCAGAGCTATTAGAGCATAAATTAACACCACGGCCCTGCATTCACGAATGCCAAACACAATTCCATTTCTCTACCTTGGTACGTCCAGGGAGCACACAGCGCACGCTAACACAAAGTGTTAGGCCCAGAAAGTGTGTGTCTTTTTTTCTTCCAAACCCCCACATTATCAAACCATAGGGATTTAATCATGTGACTCTCACTGACATTAAAGAGTGACCCCCTACTGCATCCAGGGCCGGCTCACAACATTTTGGTGGGGAGCTTAAATGACACCCCCGAACCCCTTCACTTGGGCCAAAACTTTAAAAGGTCTCAATTCTGCCTTTTTCCTGTTCTATTCCTCTCATGGTACTGCTCTGCTACCTACCCCAATAAAGGAGAACTAACAACTTAAAATGCCTTGTTCAAAAATTTTAAGTAACTTTCAAATGCTTGAACAGAAATGTAACTTTTCTTGTCTGCATAGTAAACACTGGCAATGTATCTGTTTCAAAAATCAAAGTGGTGCTTTCTGTGCCTTCTTGGTTGCAAAGATTTGAATGGCTTCCTGAAGGTCCACAGTCTGGGCCAGCTCATGCTCTTTTGAGATGGTTGCAAGGCCGACCAGCCTTTCCTGTGTCATTGTGGAGGATAGATGTGTTTTTATTAACTTCAGCTTGGAGAAGCTGCGTTCTCCACTGGAACTGTTGCAGGAAGTGTTAGAAGTATGCGCAGAGCAACAAAAGCATTTGAAAAGAGGGTGGTCATCTTATTTGTGCACATATATTCCAGAACAGCCTTTGGAGGTTAGCATTCTATTATGTCTACCCCTTTAAGTTCTACATTCCTACCATTTACAGTATTTATACTACCATACCATCTTTAAAGTTCAGTCTGTATCAGTCTGTTAAGTGTTTCTGAATCATACCGTTTTCTAATTACACAATCTGAATGCATAATTTTGGTCATAAATGCAACATCTGGCTGGGGTTGGTCTGGGATTCTTGAGGAATCATCTTGTGCTTCTTCTGCCATATGTAGGGCTTGCTCTGTTTGTTCTTTCCTAGGAAAGAAATATAGATGTTGATCCACTGTTGGTCTTGAGCACATACGATCTGGGTGCTGATATATTTATATTTTGGACAGCTGGAGTTGTCAAATAGTATGGAGGACAAAGGATGGGCAAGCCATTAACCAGGTTTTAGACCTGGCAGTTCTCTAACTGCGTGACCTAATTTAAGTGCTCTTAAATTGCAATGAGTGGCTAATATGGAGTTAGTTTAATTTGGTTTGTTTTTGTAAACAGGAATAACACAACTTTTTGAAGAGCACAATATCTCTGGATAAAGGTACTGTGAGAGTACTATGTGTTAGGTCTGACTCCTACTTATTTTAGTGAAAAAAATGTTCTGCTGGGGAATAGAAAAAAATCTATAGGCATTTGGGGAGAAAATGTGTGGTGGGTCGTAAAACCTTGTTTTACTTCGAACTAATGCTTAATTCGACTATATTAAGTTGAGTTAATCCATTGTAGATGTGGATTAACTCTATATCAATTTAAATGGCCTCCAGACCTCCCCCACTGACCTCCCTCCCAGGGTTCCTGGCACAGCCAGAGCCTGGCGTGCCCACCCACAGGGCGGAACACAGCCCTGCCCAACCCACTCCTGCACCCTGCTCCTGTCCCTGACCTGCTCAGCCCCCATGTAGCCAAGCACAATGGGGAAGGTGCTGAGCTCCCTTCTTTTTTAAAGGGGTGCCGGGGAAGGGGGGCTCCTCTCAGGTGCCACATGCCACACTTCCCACCATGCACCACTCCTAGATCAACCTAGCCCCTGCCAGTCAACTTCAGTTTCTAGTGTAGATGCTCTAAGTTGATTTAGCAAGGTCGACTTTAAGTCGACCTAAATTTACAGTGTAGATGTGCTAAGTCGAATTAACAAAGTCGATTTAAAGTCGACTTTGTTAATTTGACTTAGCAAAGTCGATCTAATTGCATGAGAGTAGACATGGCTTCAGGGTGCATCTACACTGGCAACTTAGGTTGACTTACGGTCGCTTATATCGACCAAAAAGCCACATCCACACTGGGCTTTTATTAAGTTGACTTAAGCGCTTCCTTAAGTCAACATAATAATAGCTTAAGTCGACTTAATAACACCACCTTTGAAGGTCGACTTAAGGCTTAAGTCGACTTCTTAAGTCAACGTAAGCCAGTGTGGATGCCCTAAGTCGACCTAAAGCCCTAGGTCAACCTAATTGACCTCCAGGCCGGGGGATGGGCTGGGGGGAAGAGAGCCGGGCTTGGCGGAGATGGGCCCCGGGGCTCCAGCTGCTCAGGGCTGCCGGCTCCCTGCGTGGCAGAGGAGCTCCAGCTGCGGGGAAGCCCCATGGCCCCAGGGTTTCAGCTGTGGGGAAACCCCGGCTGCACTGGGGCCCTGCCACTAGAGCCCTGGCCAGGACTGTGGCAGAATCCCCCACTGCTGGAGCCCCGGTGCCACTTAGGTTCCCCTGCAGCTGGGGCTCCTCTGTGGCAGGGCAGGCTGAGGCTCTCCTCCGTCCACCTACCACCTGCTAGTGTGGACGCAGGCAGGTGACTTAGGTTTCTAGTGTGGCCACTCTAAGTCGACTTAACAAGGTCGACTTTAAGTCAACTTAACAGAGTTGATTTAGCTTAAGTGTAAACATACCCTAACTGTCCAATCCAGCAAATACTTACCTACCTTAATTGTGTTAGCAGTCCTATGCATTGATCACATGCAGCATTAATAAAAACAGCTAAAAAAGCTGGAACCCCCTCTGAACAAATTGCATGATGGAACTGCAAGCCCATTAATTCTTCCTACAAATGAGTTGATGCTCAGTCACATCACTTCTAAAAACAAGACTCACTCTGTCAATAGCCTGCTGTTTTGATTCTTTACCTAAAAGCACCCCCTAGTGTCTAAAGTTTTCATTTCTAGTCCTCATCCCTCACATTAGCCATTATTAAACTCTTGCTCTACTACCTGAATTAAAGTGACACTAATAGTTAAGATTATTAAAAAACAAGATTTAAATAATAAATCTTCATTTTATTTCTAAAGCACCCCTCCTTGCTTCAATCTACCTTAAACAAAAACCCTCTTAAAATAATTAAAAGGGAAAACTGTGGGGTCCACTAGCAGATAAAAGGAAAAGTGATATATTACAGGGCCAACTCTAGCCATTTAAAAAACCTTACAACTGTAGAGAGGGTTTTAAAATGTAGCCTGTCAAGAAGAATTGAATTCCACATTTCATGGCTTAAAGATGCAATCACCTTCCTGACACAGCTCTTGTCTACATGAGACCGTATATGCATATATCAATTGGGCTTTGATTCAATCTAATTAAACAGCTCAGCTGCAAATGCTCTATATAGATTGACTGAAACTAGTTTAACATTCCTTTAAATCAGATTACCTTAACTTTTTTCAACAATTTACCCAATTATGCCAATTTAAGCAAGAGGTAAACTGGTTTAAGTGCATATAAACAGAGCGTTTGTAGAGGTGTGATTAGATGATTTCAAATGAACTGTTTCACCAGTGCAACTTTTCTTGAATGGACAAAGCCTAATGCAAGACAGCGATTAGCATGAGGAAAAAACATCTTTCAAGGTAGGGGTTAAGAAATAGGACTAAACTGAGTCATGTATATGACCAAAATTGCTACTGGTTTTTAAAAAACAAAATACAGTCTGCCGCTTTACAGGCAGTGAGTGTAAAGTACACCAGTTCAGTTCCAAAGGGGTCGTTGTGTTAATTTAGTTCAGCAAAACAAAAAAGGAATCCTGTGGCACCTTTAAAAACTAACCAATTAATTTTTCTCATGAGCTTCCATGGGCAAAGTCCCACTTTGTCAGATGCCAGAAAGTGGAGAAAACTGACATAGAAAACAATCTTACAATATTGGAGGGAAAGATGAATCCTGTGATTACATTTCATTGCATCAGGTTAGATTACTTCAGCAAATCAAACAAGTTGTATAGATTTGAACAGTGTGTATAAGTTCCAAAAGGAAGACCATGTCAGTCTAGTTCAGCAAAACAAACAAGGAGTCTTGTGGCACTTTTAAAGATGATTAAATTAGTTTATCGTGTGAGTTTTCATGGGAGAAAATCCCACTTCGTCAGATGCTTGAAATGTGTAGGTTGAGAAGTGATGAGTTTGAGACAGGTGAGAATCGCTGTAATGCAACACAAAGAAAGAGTTCTGTGGTACTTTTAAAACCTAATATTTGTAGTTAGAAAGCAAACTCATGCCTCTATTCAAACCCGAGCTGATTGTATCAAATTTGCATATAAATTATAACTCTGACGTCTCTCTTTGAAGCCTTGACTTAGAATAAATTTGTTTAAGGATACTCACAGATAAATCAAGTACAGAGTAGCCCGGGAGATTAAAGTGATTTCCTATTGGTTTTTGAATGTTCTTATTTCTGATGTTAGATTTGTGTCAGTTTATTCTTTTGCACAGAGACAGTCCAGTTTGTCCAATGTATAAGGTGGAGGGGCATTGTTAGCACATGATGGCATCTATCACATTGGTGGATGAGCAGGTGAATGAGCCCCTGATGGAGTAGCTGGTTTGATTAGGTCCTATGATGGTGTCCTTAGTGTTGATATGTGGGCAGAGCTGGCAGTGGGGTTTGTTGCAGGGGTATGTGCCTGCCTTACTGTTTCTGTTGTATGGTCTGTAGTTGCTGGTGAGTATCCATTTAAGGTTGGGGGCTGTCTGTAAGCGAGGAGAGGTCTGCCTCCCAAAGCTTGGGAGAGTGAGGGATCATCTTGTAGGATTAGGCTGTAAATCCTTGATGATATGTTGCAGAGGTTTGAGTTGGGGACTGTAAGTGATGACCAGTGACGTTTTGTTGTTTTCCTTCTTGGGTTTGTACTATAGAAGTTGACTTCTCAGTACCTGTCTGGCTCTGTCAGTTTGTTTCTTCACTTCCCCTGGTGGGTACTGTAGTTTTAAGAATGCTTTATAGAGAACTTGGAGGTGTCTGTCTGTCAGTGGGATCAGAGCAAATGTGGTTATATCTTAGGGCTTGACCATAGAAAATGGATCGTGTGCTATGTTCCCTTTAAGCTGCGTGGGTGCGCGGCTGCACAGCAGCCGTCGCACCTCCTGCGCAGTACTGAGGGACACCCGTGCAGCCTGGCAGCCCCCGTCACCCCCTCCAGACACCCGGGGCTTTGCTGCAGCAGATCCGGCCTGCGCTCGCCCTCTGGGCTGGACCTCCCCACCCCCAGGGCGGAACAGGCAGGCTCAGGGCCGGGTCAGGTGCGTGGGCCTGCCTGTCCATGTGGCTGGGCAGCGGGGTGGCCGTGGCGGGGAGCCCACCCCCCCGGCGAGCTCCCACCCGCCTTCCCAGCCCGGGGCCTGGGTCAGCTCCGCTCCACTGATGGCCTCGGCCTCCCGGCATGGGGCTGGGGTCTGCTCCACCCCACCAGCGGCCTCTCGGGGCTGCGGTTAGGTCCGCGCCCCCTCCCCCCCCATTCCAGTGGCCTCAGCTTCTTTCTTTCTTTCTTTCTTTCTTTCTTTCTTTCTAAAAAAAAAAAAAAACTTTTAAAAATCAATTTTAAATAAAAACCTTTCTAAAAATTAGATTTCAATTAAAAATTCATTCAAATTCAATTAATTAAACACAATTAATTAATCTATTTACAATCACTTTAACTTCAATTAATGCCTATCATTTCTGACACGTGAGTTTACACAAAAAATTTATTCAGAAAAAGTTTTGCACACGGATTGAAAATTTTGCACACAAACCGCCAAACCTTAGAGGGAACATTGAGTGGTATGTTTTGGATGAAAGCTCGAGGGATGTAGGTAACTACAGAGGTCAGTAGGTTTCTATAGGGTGGTGTTTATGTGTCCATCACTTATTTGTACTGTAGTGTCCAGAAGGTGGATCTCCTATGTGGAATGGTCTAGGCTGAGTTTGATTGTGGGGTGGAAGTTCTTGAAATCTTGATGGAATTCTTCAAGGGCCTCCTTTCCATGGGTCCAGATGATGAAAATGTCATTGATATAGTGTAAATAGAGGAGTGGTACTTGGAGATGAGAGCTGATGAAACGTTGTTCTAAGTCATCCATAATAATGTTAGCATATTGTGGGGCCATGCGGGTACCCATAGCAGTGCCGCTGACTTGAAGATATAAATCATCTCCAAATCTGAAATAGTTGCGGTGAGGACAAAGTCACAAAGTTCAGTCACAAGGCGTGCTGTGACATAAAGTACACACGGTGATCATAGCTTCTCAAACAAAAGAGTAAAGCATTTTGAACAAGCTGTGACGGTTGCTCTGCTTCCAGAAAGTGTGAGTGCCTATTTCAAAATAAAAGTGGATAAAGCTGATTTAGCTGAAGTTGATTTGTTACCAAAGTTAACCAAATAAGAACATTAATTAGACCATTGTTAGACACAATTTTCTGAAATACAAATGTCTACACACAAACTTGCATAGAAACAACAAAATCTACTAATTCCTACCTTTTATTTCAGTGCAAGTTTGTATTCAGGCCACCTTGGGCAGGTTTAGTCAAGTTTTCTCACACTGCATCATAAGCAAAAGGCTAGAGCAGCCACATTTTGTGGGGCATTAGGAAGTGAGGGATGTGGGTGGTTGGGTTTAGGCCTGCATAATGCAGTGTAGATGCTAGTTCTCCAGGTTGGGACCGAGAGTTCCACAATTCCTAACCTGGCCTTAGGAATAGGTAGACACTCGAGCCCTAGGTTAACAAATCCATGGTCTGCTGACTCAGGTTCGACTAACCCTGGGCTCATGTTGCAGTGTAGACTTACTCTATGAAACTCACTTGATGACTGCTTCCCGGCTCTAACCACTAGGGATTTACTGGAGCTGGAGCATGGTTCTCGGAAGAGCGGGGGAAGCGGGCGGGAGGTGGGCACTGCAAATAGAGTTTAACTTGGCCCTGATGACCCTGTGGTTACACCTCAGAGCAATGAGCTTCCAGGTGGTATTCCTCCAGCAAATTAGAAATGAAGCAGCTGCATTAGGAGGACACTGGTAAAAGAAGCTGCCCTAAGGAAAGAGGAGTTCTCTCCAGTTCAGTTCTGTTGCTACAGGAAAGAGGAACCCATGGGAGGGGAAAATAGGTTTCTGTGGGAGAACAAACCCTGGAGGAGGTTTAGGGTTGATAGCAAAAATCCCCAGAGTACTGCCAGAGTCCCTGGGGGAAGGAAGACAGCTGAGAACTCCTGTCAGTAAGCTCCAGGATGGGATCTGTTGTTTATTCTAGAACAGAGAAGGTTATGCTCTGAGCTGGGCTCCGAGGAAGAAGCGTGTGCTGGTAAAAAGAGTGGTTTCTAGAGGGAAAGTAACGAAGACCTTGTCTATACTCGTGGTTATGCCAGCAAAATTTGTCACTCTGGGATGTGGGAAAAAAACACAAACACACTCATACACCCAAGCAACAGAAGTTTTGCTGGCATTAGCATGAGTGTGCATAGCTCTGTGTTGGAAAGAAATGCTCTCTGCTGACATAGTGGCTGTGGCTCATTTAGGTGGTTTTATTATGTTGACAGGAGAGCTCCCTCCCACCAACATAAAGCGGCTACAATTGTGCTTATATCACCAAAACTAATATTGTTTTCTTGGGAGTTTTTTTTCCTTTCCATACCCCAAAAGAAAAAGTTTTGCTGGCATAACTGCAAGTGTAGACAAACCCTAAATTAGTTCTCCATGCAGGACCAGAGACTGAAACTCAGCAAGGCTGAGGAGAGGAACTGAGTCTGAGAGACAAGGGAGACAGCTGGAAATTTACTGATGAGAATGGGGCAAGGAGAATAAAATTCTAAGAAAGAAAGAGAAGCCTTGGGTTATGTCTTTATGTTGGTTTAGTGGCTGATAAAGAGACTCTCCTAACTAAGGGATTGATTGAGGCAAAGCCCTGGCAAAGTTTAATTTATATGACAAAAGGGAAACCGAGGCATCTCACGGTCCTTGGGTTTGTGACATCAGCACTCAAGGTCAGTGTGCTTCTTCCTTCTTCTGTCTGCTTGGCATGCATTACATGAGGATGTTCTGATTACTACAATAGCAGCTACCTAAAAACCCAATAGTTCAAATAGCCTAATATTTTATTTATCATCAGTAGAGTCAATGTCTTGCAAATGAAAGTCATAAAAAGCAGCTCTGCTTTCACTAACTTAAAGTGTCATGATTTCACAGCTAAAAGAATAAACAATGTAGAACACTGTAGTGTTCAAAACCAATTCCTTAATATCTAGGTATGTCTACTCAACAAATCTTTTAGAAAATGAGTGTCTGTAAATCAGTGATGCTAGCTAGACTGAGCACCAAGAAAAACTCCTCTATGTAGTTAATGATCTCAATTCTCTCATTTTTTAATGATTTCCTAAGCCTGTTTACATTCAAAATATTTCCATTATTCACTGTGTGAACAAAATAACCCAAGGTCTTCATGACTACTGTGGTGTTGCTAAGTAACACAAGAATGTAGCCGGAAGAGTGTAACAATGGAAATGGCTCTACTGTCAATCAGCTGGTACAGAGATTCAAGGATTCTATCTTTATGGCTAAAAACCTTTATGAGTCTGAGAAACAGGTTGTGTATTGCTTATTATCTGACAATTTCATTACTGTTGAAGCCTTATTTACTCAGTTCCTTCATTCACATCCACGGTTTGAAATCCAGGTCCAGATGTGGGCTCCTGGTTCAGGTGCCTTAGCTTAACAGACAAGTGCTTCATGGTGCACAATATCAAAAACTGGGTGGTTTTGTTCTTTGGGGACCACGAACCAAAGTGACCTCTCACAGCTTCATACCTGGTTCTACTGCAGCCATTCATGTGCACAAGTCCATGGGGCCGGATGAACTGCATCTGAGGGTGCTGAGGGAGTTGGCAGAAGTGATTGCAGAGCCGCTGGCCATTATCTTTGAGAACTCGTGGTGAATGGTGGAAGTCCCGGAGGATTGGAAAAAGGCAAATATAGTACCTATCTTTAAGAAAGGGAAAAAGGAGGATCCGGGGAACTACAGACCGGTCAGCCTCACCTCAATCCCTGGGAAAATCATGGAGCAGGTCCTCAAAGAATCCATCCTGAAACACTTGGAGGAAAATAGAGTGATCAGGAACAGTCAACATGGATTCACCAAGGGCAAATTGTGCCTGACCAACCTGATTTCCTTCTATGATGAGATTACTGGATTTGTGGATGCAGGAAGAGCCGTTGACGTGGTATACCTTGACTTTAGCAAGGCTTTTGATACGGTTTCCCACAGCATTCTCGTTGGCAAGCTAAGGAAGTATGGGTTGGACGAGTGGACTGTATGGTGGATCGAAAACTGGCTAGATCAATGGGCTTAGTGGGTAGGAATCAATGGCTCGATGTCTGGTTGGCAACCGGTAACGAGTGGAGTGCCCCAGGGATTGGTCCTGGGACCGGTTCTGTTCAACATCTTCATTAATGATCTTGATGATGGAATAGACTGCGTGCTTAGTAAGTTCGCGGATGACACCAAGTTGGGGGGAATGGTAGATACTCTGAAGGGCAGGGACAGGATCCAGGGAGACTTGGACAAATTGGAACACTGGGCTGAAAGAAAGACAAGTGCAAAGTCCTGCACTTAGAACGGAAAAATCCCATGCACTGTTACAGGCTGGGGACCGATCGGCTAAGTAGCAGTGCTGTAGAAAAGGACCTGGGGATTATGGTGGATGGGAAGATGAATATGAGCCAACAGTGTGCCCTTGTTTCCAAAAAGGCCAATGGCATATTAGGTTGCATCAGTGGGAGTATTGCCAGCTGATCGAGGGTTGTGATAATTCCCCTCTATTCGACACAGGTCAGGTCGCATCTGGAATACTGTGTCCAGTTTTGGGATCCCCACTACAGCCTAGCTCCCTCTTCTTTGGAGCACCCAAAGATGGAAATTCCACCACCTCCCTAGATAGCCCATTCCAATGCTTCACCACCCTCCAAGTGAGAAAGTTTTTCCTAATATCCAACCTTGACCTCCCCAGCTGTAACTTGAAACCATTGCTCCTTGTTCTGTCCTCTGTTACCCTCGAGAACAGCCTAGCTCCCTCTTCTTTGGAGCACCCCTTCAAGTAGTTGAAGGTTGCTATCAAATCTCCCCTCAGTCTTCTCTTCTGTAGACTAAATAAGCCTAGTTCCTTCAGTCTCTCCTCATAAGTCATGTTCCCCAGCCCCCTAATCATTTTTGTTGCCCTCCGCTGGACTCTTTCTAGTCTGGCAACACTCCTATTGATGCAGCCCAATATGCTGTTGACCTTTTTGGTAACAAGAGCACACTGTTGACTCATATCCAGCTTCCCGTTCACCATAATCCCCAGGTCATTTTCTACAGTGCTGCTACTTAGCTGATCGGTCCCCAGCCTGTAGCAGTACATGGAATTTTTCCGTCCTAAGTGCAGTACTTTGCACTTGTCCTTGTTGAACTGCATGAGATTTCTTTTGGCCCAATGCTCCAATTTGTTTAGGTCTCCCTGAATCCTATCCCTGCCCTCCGGTATCTATATTCCCCCCAGATTGGTGTCATCCGCGAATTTACTGAGCATCCAGCCTATCCCATCATCCAGATCATTAATGAAGATGTTGAACAGAACCGGCCCCAGGACCGACCAGCTCATTTCATTTGCCACCTCCATGCAAGCCAGATGTCTAATAATAGAGCATCCAGCTTCGTTCTGAGGACCTTGCTGAAGTGTTGAAGTACACAGGCTATTGAAGATCATGTATGTAAATTCAGTGATCTCTTGGACAACATGGAGCTTCCCTGGAGTCGCATATGCCATATTCTAGAGAGGTCATGTGATAATCAGCTTCAGGTGGCAACACAAGACACCTTAGCTTTCTGAAGTGGTCTTTGGTATACTAGCTAAAAAGGCAGAGCCACACAAGCAGAAAGATGTCCAAGAACATAAATAGCTGAAAGGTATCACAAAAGGTGACCACAAGAACTGTCATCTCCTTGGCTGACAAAGCAGAGGACAGCCCAAGAACAACTCCTGACTACAGAGCCATCATGCTCCTGGCTAGCAGTCATAAACAGCTTTCCAGCATCCTCATTATGAAACCAGAAAAGTCCTCTGTTCAACCACGGATGAAATTCTTGATACATGGAACGAGCATTCTGAAAGCATGCTGAACCATAGACCTGCTGATGTCAGTCCAGAGCTAATGGTCTGGCAAACAGCATAGCTGCAGACACAGGGATGAACACTGATTCTTCATCACCCAGGGAAGTACAAACAATTATCCAAAAGTTATGGAATGGATGTGCTGCTGGGCCAGATAGTCATATTCCACCTGGGCTGCCTTGGATCTGTCAAGCTTCAACCTGCCTCAACTGCTCTTAGTGGGGATATCAGACAAAGTACCAGCAGAATGGAAAAATGGCATCATTCCTCGGGTACGTCTACACTTGCACCTTAAGTCGACTTAATGACGTTTAAGTCGACCTACAGAATGCTGCGTCCACACTGGGCGCTTCCTTAAGTCGACTTAGTAACTCAACCTCTGAAGGTCAACTTAACGCCTAAATTGACCTTATTAACTTGACTTAAAGCCGGTGTGGATGTCCTACATAGACCTAATTGGCCTTCAGGCCGGGGGATGGGCTGAGGAGAAGGGAGAGCCGCAGTCGGGGGATTGGGCAGGGGAGAAGGGAGAACCGCGGCTGGGGAGAGGCTGGCTCTCCCTTCTCCCCAGCCCGATCTCCCTAGCCGTGGCTCTCTCTTCTCCCCTGCCCGATCCTCCAGCTGGGTCTCTCCCTTCTCCCCTGCCCGATCTTCCCAGCTGCGGATCTCCTCCGTTGACCTAGCACCTGCCAGTGTGGAGACAGGCAGTCGACTTAAGTTTCCTGTGTGGCCACTCTAAGTCGACTTAACAGTCGACTTAACTTAACCAGTGTAGACATAGCCTAAGACATTGTCCATGTTATAGGGTTGAATATCTGATGGCAGAAGATGAAGGTCCAGAGCCTCAGAGCTGGGCCACCGGAACCCCCAGTGGAGGTGGGACTGGAGTACCATGGAGAGTGTTAAGTTCACCTAGCTAGGCTTAAAGAAGAGTTCTAATGTCAAAGCAAACCAGACATTCTTCTTGCTGGAGACAGCGACCCTTATTTGATGAAGGCTATATCTCACTTATGGATGCAAAAACATCTTTACCCTGAGACACAGTTCAGGATCTAACAAATCTGTATTACCTATCTGGACAGGATTGGAAACCTGAAACCTCTTACAGGTAGATTTTTGAGCAGTTAGAGGCATTTCATATGCTCTGCCAGTACCAAATAACTTTGGTAATAAATTTGTCCACATCCTTTCTGTAGTGGGGAGCCCAAAACTGGACACAGTATTCCAGATGCGGCCTGACCAGTGTCGAATAGAGGGGAATTATCACATCCCTCGATCTGCCGGCAATACTCCTACTGATGTAGCCTAATATGCCATTGGCCTTTTTGGCAACAAGGGCACACTGTTGGCTCATATTCATCTTCCTGTCCACCATAACTCCCAGGTCCTTTTCTACAGCGCTGCTACTTAGCTGATTGGTCCCCAGCCTGTAGCAGTGCATGGGATTTTTCCGTCCTAAGTGCAGGACTTTGCACTTGTCTTTGTTGAACCTCATGAGGTTTCTTTCGGCCCAGTGTTCCAATTTGTCCAAGTCTCTCTGGATCCTGTCCCTGCCCTCCAGAGTATCTACCATTCCCCCCAACTTGGTGTCATCCGCAAACTTACTAAGCACGCAGCCTATTCCATCATCAAGATCATTAATGAAGATGTTGAATAGAACCAGCCCCAGGACCGACCCCTGGGGCACTCCACTCGTTACCGGTTGCCAACCAGACATCGAGCCATTGATTCCTACCCGCTGAGCCCGTTGATCTAACCAGTTTTCGATCCACCTTACGGTCCACTCGTCCAACCCATACTTCCTTAACTTGCCAACGAGAATGCTGTGGGAAACCGTATCAAAAGCCTTGCTAAAGTCAAGGTATATCACGTCAATGGCTCTTCCCGCATCCACAAATTCAGTCATCTCATCATAGAAGGAAATCAGGTTGGTCAGGCACGATTTGCCCTTGGTGAATCCATGTTGACTGTTCCTGATCACTCTATTTTCCTCCAAGTGTTTCAGGATGGATTCCTTGAGGACCTGCTCCATGATTTTCCCAGGGATTGAGGTGAGGCTGACCGGTCTGTAGTTCCCCGGATCCTCCTTTTTCCCTTTCTTAAAGATAGGTACTATATTTGCCTTTTTCCAATCCTCCGGGACCACCCCCGTTCGCCACGAGTTCTCAAAGATAATGGCCAGCGGCTCTGCAATCACTTCCCCCAACTCCCTCAGCACCCTCGGATGCAGTTCATCCGGCCCCATGGACTTGTGCACATCCAATTTCATTAAGTGTTCCCTAACCTGACTTTCCATCACCGAGGGCCACTCTTCCCTCCAGTCCGCGTTACCCCATGTAGTAGCCTGGGAGCTGGCCCGCCCTGTGAAGACTGAAGTAAAAAAAGCATTGAGTACTTCAGCCTTCTCCGCATCATCCTCCATGAGGATGCCTTCCCCATTCAGTAAGGGACCTACACCACCTCTGATCCTTTTCTGATCTGATTCATGGCATGGGGATGCATTGTGTGTGCTCAGAAGCAGAAACATAGGTGTTTAGGGCCCTACAGCATTTTTATTGCAAAAGCTTAAGTGCAGACTATGTTTAGGTGCTTACAAGGTTTGGAGGCAACTGAGTAAGGACTTTGTGCATATCAGGAGTGCCTGAGTTTGGGATTTGGGCAACTCAGGTGACAGTTAGGCATCTAAATCCTTCTGTGAATCTAGCGCCAAATAGGAAGCTAATGTTAAAGATGTAAAATTTGAATACTGATTATTATAAATGTTTTTCTCAAAGTAAATTCACTGACACTCACTTTGGAGTTCTCCTCTGAAAAACTGCACTGTGGGGTTCAATTGTCTCTCAATATTTCCATATCGATTTTGCTTTGTTAAAAGATAGTCTTCAGAAATGCCAACCCTATCTACTCAGCCTGGGAAAAGTCAGACTGGGCTCTCTGGCTCAGCATCAGCACCACTAATAAAGACAGCACAGGCCCAATTCTGCTCTTGGTTACACTTGTGCAAACCCTGTTTACCTCACTGAAGGCTTCACTCTGTTGAGAACTTTCTGAAAAATGCTATAATTACAGTGAAAAATGGATGGGGAAAAAAGATCCTGATTTCCCCACCCAACACCCTTTTCCTGACCAATTCAGGACAATGAAGTTACAAAGTTGTAACTGAGTGCAGAATTTGGCCCTGCATTTAATGATTCTGCTAGTGTGAGCTGTAACTGGAGTCAAATCAACATTCCCTTAGTAGTACAAACTTTGCTGAGCTTACAAAAGCACTAGGAACATATCTAGCAAACAGACACGCTCAAGTAAACTATGGCCTAATTTCTGTCACTAAAATAGGTAGATCTAAGCATACAAGAGGGCCAGATCTGATCAGTAAGAAAGTATTTTTGAATCACCATTTTTCAAAGCTGAACCACACTTTATGCTAATGAATTACATTTGTTGACCTTTCTGTAAATTCCCCATCTACAAAGCATCTGATGAAGTGGGATTTTCTCCCACAAAAGCTCATGCGATAAATAAATTTGTTAGTCTTTAAAAGTGCCACAGGACTTCTTGTTTCTTTTGCTGAACTAGACTAACAAGCTACCCCTTTGGAACTTGGCCTTGGCCTCCCTCAGAGGACTCACTCACTCACTGTGGCTATGTCTACACGGCATTTGCTGCCATCAGCATAGACTTAGCCTGAGTCTCTATTGTACATGACATTGCACTGTCATTGTCCAGTAGAAATTAACTTCTTCCTGGAACGTCAGAGAAAACTGCACATAACAGGTGCGTGACCTACTGTATAGTTAGTCATCTAACTAATAGTATAACAGACAAAGTATGCAGAGTGCTGGTAAACAGAAAAAAAGTAATGAGTTTTGGTTCATCCATATTACAGAGTCATTGAGAGCAGCTTAATTTTCATGTCAAAATACATCTTGATCTGTGTAAACATTGTTACCATTTGCACTCTTGCAAAGGTTCCTGAAGCAACCAGGTAGAGATGAAAACAAATGTTCTTGTTTATAACCAACTGTGAAATTTAACTATCTAAGATTTATTGAACACAGTAAACTATGATGGTAGTGGATGCAACTTTTTTCTGACTAACGACAGCTCATGCCATCTCTAGGAGTGAGCGCTATAGGAATCTCTTTATGCACCTCTGCAGTGAAACGTAACAGCTGTTCAACAGCTCATAGCAATAGAGCTGGGTGGGAAATGATTTTCCCACCCAATGACAATTTTTCCATTTCACATTGGGACAAAATTAAGTTCTTCTGAAGTTTATGATGAATAACCAGAGGGAGACAGCCCAATCCAGAATAACTAATAGCTTCGTGGTTAGGACACTCTCCTGGGATGTAGGAGATCCAGTTTCAAATGTTCTAAACACTGAGCTATTGCCTATTCTGGGATGATGGGGGAAAACTACTGATCACCATCCCAAACCTGAGAAAACTTTAACTGAAACTGGTATGTTCCCATGAAAGGTTTTGGTTTCAGTGAAAAACCAGTTTAACAAAAATTTCCTGATCAGAGCTATGCAGCAACAATCCATAATAGATTAGGATCAGAAATGAAGACAGGAAAGAGATGAGGAGTGCCTCATATCATTCCACAACCTAACCCATAGCTGGATGTCTAATTCAACTACTGAAGTTAAAGGAAAGAGTCCCATGGGATCTGAGCTGACTCCTACTGAAATTTGAGTAAGAATCAGTAAGGGAATCCAGTTCAGTGCTCATTGGTTAGAAAGCTAATGGCTGTGCCGAGGAGTGGGGAGAAAAGGGGAATTTTAGGAGTCCAATATAATGAACTGATCATTTTTAGTAGGAAAACAAGAAAACATTAGGACCTGATTCCAGGGGACTCAGTTCATACTTTCTCTGCTGCTGAAGAAGTCTTGAGAAAACTTGTATGGCTATCCAGTGTACCATGCACATTTATGAAAGATCCAACAATTAGATTGGTTCTGGTTTATTGTTGAACAGGAAACAGGTCATTGTACTTCACATTTTCATTAGGGGAATTTGGAAAAAAATTGAACAGGAAGACAGATGATGGCAATTTAAAAACAATCTGATGGGGAAAAAAAATTATTTAAGGCTAGTCAACTGACACTATTTTCTTTTCCCCTGTTTTATAGTGATACATAGAATAGAGATGGGGAAAAATCTCTTAGAAGTTAGAGCTCAGGTTGTTCCTTATTGGATATATTCTAGCACTCACCTGTTCAGGTCTAGGCTTACTCGACAAGCGAGAGGTGTGATTCCCCTGCTCATGTACACATACTCACTCTATCTCTCATCCACATGATTTCCACTTCTAAGTGCTGCAGCTTGCTGGGAAGTGAAGGCTCTTGGGACAAGACAAGGAGAACTTTGATTTCAAAACAGAAGCAGTAAATAGACAGAAAGCAGTAAAAGGAAATGTCCCCAAACAGTCATGATCATACTTAGTTCTCCACATTTTACCTGCTAGCTGAAGAGGGTTAAAATGAAACAGTCAGATTGTTTAAATCACCTCTGTGGGAGTTAACGAGGTAAGTCATGCTTGTGCTTTAATCAATTTCTTAAGTCATGGCAAAACACACATGTTATGCTGCAGCTGGTACATGCCAAGGGTCTACTACCTATCAATCCAGTAAGAATCAAATCAGTGGGGATTGTAGGTGCTCAGAACCCCAAGGGCTGAGGGGAAAGGAGGAGCAGGGGAATAGGGAAATCAGGCGTTATGGACCTGCTCCTGTAATCACTTAAGCATGTAGATAACTTTGCTTACGTAAGCAGGCTCACTGAATGTAATGAGATTCGTCACATGAGCAAAGCTACCCACAGGGCCAGTCTCCACTGAGGGCAGCAAATACGCCACTGTTGGTTCCAACTTCCTGATCAACTGCTCAGGTCTGTGAAGACCCAATCTGCTGATCAGAAGTTCGATCCACCCTGGCAACTTGGTAGCTCCTTTGACTCGGTGCTGTGGACAAGCCAGGAGTTAGACATTTAAACTGAGGTACACAAGTTATTTTAAGTAACTTGCATATCTCAGTTCAAATGCCGCCAAAAAAGTCAGACAGTGTAGACCTGCCCATATATGTGTTTGCAGGATTAGGCCCTAAAATTCCAGTGCATTTCCATCCACATCAACTACTGCAGAATTTAGTGGGGTTACATTAGGGATTAATTAAGAGAGACTATTCCTCTCCCTTTAAAATGTAACTCTCCCATCCAAAAGGCAAACCCCACTTTATAAACCTCAGATGACTTTGTAAACATTTTAAGTCCTGCGATAATTTCTTGCTTGTGACTAGGGAAAAATACACTTTTTCCAAACATTAAGTTTATAGAAACTGTGGTTTGCAAGGATAAGACAGCAATTGAAACCAGGTGATCGGTCACTTATATTTTACTCTATATTCAGCTAGATGTTATGAAATTAATAATGAATTGTATGTGCAAGGCAAAACTTCTTTATTTAAGAACAAACAGGAAAAGAAATCCCCATGCCTACTTAATAATTAATTTTCAGTAACTATCAAGTTGGGATCAAGGATCTCTGCCTTTTTTCCTTTTAATATCCTCTAGCTGCAAATAGCACATCTGTCAGAGTTTTGCTCTTCTGTAACATATCAACCATAATTAAGTTGGGCGAAAGTAAAACTTTCTTACTTTCATCCAGGAAAGTGGGTGATTTTTTAAAATTTTAAATACGTAGTAGTATCTAACATTTAAGGAATTACTGCTAAGCACACAGACCCTTCTACAGGAGAAACTTATCACATGAATGAAGTTATGTGTGTTTAAATTCCATTGAAGTCCATAGGAAGCATTCAGCTGCATAAAGTACAAGTTTTTCTGGGTGTAGGCCATAATAGAATACCGTTGCCTAAGTAGTCCATGATTCCGTGAACAATTTAACATATACATAACTTTATTCACATGTGCAATACCACTTCCATGGGACTACTCGCATAAATACATACCTAAATTACTTAAGTGTTTGTAAAATCAGGGCCATAGTTAGTAGATTTGCAATACTGAGAAGTGCTTTGGGAGAACTGCAAATATGAAAACCAAAATCTATTCTCAAGATATGTTGTCTACCCAGCAAAAGTTGTTCAAGCGCTAGTCTACCCAAGTTAGACTAATTCTAACTGCTGCAGGACAGTTCAGTGAAGACAAAGCAGCACAGGTTTCTGCATTGGTAATACAAAGCCAGAACAGACAGATCCTCCTGAATATGTATTTGGCTTATTAAGGCACTCTGAAGCCCACATGGTGATGTCTTCATTAGCTGTTGTTTCTTGCATGCTAGCTGGATTGCCCCTCACTTGGGTTGGCTAGTCCATGCACAGCTTTTGCTGTGTAGACAAACTCTGAGAAGTCTGCTGCTCTTAAATGGTACAGTAGGTTTTCCGCACTGCAGCTGGAAACTGAGTTTCATGGTGTTGCTTTCCTGTTAGAAATATCTGCAGTAGGTTTCTGATGTCCATTCTGCTTCCATGGCATTTATACTTACCTCTGCTTCCAGTAAGTCATCGGCATTACACATCTGCCAACAGTAGTACATATGTATGGCTATGTCTACACTAGGGAATTAAGGTTGACTTTAAGAAGGTCGACTTTAATAAGTCGACTTTAAGTCGACCTTATTAAGTCGACTTAGAGAGTCCACACTGGACTCTTAAGTCGACTTAAAGGGGCCCTTAGTAAATCAACTTAGAGAGTCCTCACTGGACTATCTAAGTCGACTTGTTTGCTCCAGGGAGAGCTAGCCCCGCATGGGGCTGGCTCTCCCAAGGGCAGCAAGCCCCTGAGTGGTCCGGGGGAGAAGGGAGCGAGGAGCTCCCTTCTGCCTCGGACCACTTGGCTCCCTTCTGC
>ML685929.1:1399796-1412336 GCA_007922175.1 Pelusios castaneus | reverse complement strand
GCGGTCGCAGCCAGGAGGGAGCGCGGTCTCCCGCGCTCCCTCCTGGTCGGGACCGTGGGGCTCGCTTGTCCCCGAGTCCCATGCTCCAGCTGCCGCAGCTGGAGCGCGGGTCCCGGGGACAAGGGACCGCGGGGCTTCCTTCTCACTGGGACATGAGTGGTCCCGGCGAGAAGGGAGCCCTGAGGTCCCTTCTTGCTGGGATCCCCGCTCCAGCTGCCTGCTGCTGAGCAGCTGGAGCGCGGGTCCCAGCCCGCGCTCAGCTGCTCAGCAGTGGGCAGCTGGAGCGTGGGTCTCCAGCTCTCCTTCCTGGTCAGGACCGCATGGTCCCGGCTAGGAGGGAGTGTGGGAAGCGTGGGGCTTCCTTCTCCACAACTTATGCTCTCATTGTAACTTCTGTTTCCATTTATCTTTTACCTGCTTTTAAACCTTTTTTTTACATATCAGACTGATCTTGAGATTGAATGAGTTCAATGAAGGCTTTAAAGAAATCCTGAAAATCAATTAACTTAATTCCGGCATTTGGCCTGAGATTTACATAGGGACTGAGGCACATTAAAAAAAAATCACAGGAATAATGCTGCAATCTACGAAGCATGAGTTAGGCACCTAGGCTCCTTATACTAGCACCTTAGAATGCAATCAACAAGCCAGTGAGCTAGGCGGGGTGCTGCCATAGCCAGAGTGGGAGATGCTTTCAAATGTGTACTAAGCCCTGTCCCTCTCACAGAGATAGGTATCTGTCTCTGCTAGTGATCCGCAAAGTATGTAGAAATGATCTCCCACATCCCAAGTGGATACCCTAACACTGGGTTCAAGTAGCAGTTTGGTATAGCTAGGCTGCCTTTGAGGATGCGTGCTGGATCTGGTCTCTCACCCAATTCAGTGGGGGAATGCCTGCCTTCCCCCAGTTTGTGAATTGCTCTGGGGCTTAGATGGGAGATAGAGGTCTAAGGTGAGGCAGCCGATTATGTGCTCAGAGGCATAAGCATAGACGCCTATAGCAAAAATGTATTCACTGAGAGAGTTTAGGTGCCTGTGGGATTAGGTGGGAGCCAAGCAGGAGTCTTGTGGATCACAGTAGCGCCTAACTATGGCTATGTTTACACTTGTTAATTTAGGTCGACTTAGCATGACCACACCTAAATTTTAAGTTGACTTAGGGGGGAACTTACAAAGTCAACCTAGAGCGTCCACACTGGATGCCTATGTCGACTTCTAGGGGCTAGGGGGACCTAGGGCAGGTCCACGGTGGCAGGGGGGGCACCCCTTGCTGAGTGCCAGGGGGCTCAGCCTTTGCCCCATTGTACCCAGGTACAATGGGACAAAGGGGGACAGGGACCCTGGCAGGGCATAGGGACAGGGTGGGCAGGACTCTTCCCTGCCCTGTGGGGGGGCATGCCAGGCTCCCCCTGTGCCACCCCCTGGCAGGGAGGGCAGTGGGGGAGTCCTGGAAAGCCCTAAGTCTACTTAGAGTTGATTTAGGGCTACTCCAGATCTACACTGGCTTAAGTCTAAGTTGACTTTAAACGAGGTTTAGTAAAGTCGACTTAATTTTAATTAATTTAGTTAAATGTAGTTAATTAAAGTCGACTTAAATACACAAGTGTAGACATAGCCAGAGTAAATTAAATTGACTTAATTAACAAGGGTAGACGCACCCAATGAAATTAGAGTCTAAGGCTGTAGGTTGGATGCCTAAGTACCTTTGAGGACCACCGAGCCTGATCCAAAGCCTACTGAAATCCATGGAAAGACTCCTGTTGACCTTACTAGGTTTTTAATCAGGTCCTTATGGAATCATTCATTTGGCTCCATCCATTGCTGTAGCCTCTGGGCACCTCACATTATAATCAAAACACAAAAAGACTCCTGGGTCATCCTTGTGGCTGGATCAGTAAAATGATCCCATTCTTTTTTCTTGCAGACAAGAGATCTTTGCACCCAACATGCTATCACTCATGTGATTGCCTGACTGATCAGGCCTGCTCTTCACCAGGGCATGCCCTGCAGGCCTCCAACCTCTTGGTCTGAAGGAATTCAGGAAGGAACTTGACACAGTATAGACTCCTTGTTTGTTATACTGAAACAGTGTACTGTGTTAGAAAAGGGAGGACTTTTAAATACTCATTTGTTCCTTACAGTTTTTGAATACAAAACACTTTCCCTGTATAGATGTACCCTGAGAGGGTAGTTCCTCAGGCGAGGGCCCTCTGTTGAAGTAGCTGCTTGTCATTCCTGGAAACTTCAGTTCTAAGAAGAGACAACAAGAACAGCTGCTGTTAATTGTCATGTGTGTTGTAATCAAGTTGGGGAAATCTATCTCAATTCTTTGTGATGTTGTGGTTAATCTCTGTCTTGACTTTAGATTTGTTCAAAGATTGCATTCAGGAGAAATGTTCACATTTAGATGCAGCATATTTGCATTGTTCAATGTTAATGGTAAGTTCTATTGATAAACAGGAAAGCACACTCTTCTTCTTAACGATGAAGCACTGTACTTGCTATGACAGGAGAAACCAAAGTGACTTTTAAGAGACCTATACTGTTCATAGCTATTTCTAAAATTGTAGTTGTTTCTGCAATGCTGGCTGGCTTAGCCTATGATGAATCAATTGCAAGTTTTTATAACTATCATTTTAAAGGGTTTGTATACATGGGAAATTATTATGAAATACAAACAAGAAGTCCTGTGGCACTTTTAAAGATTAACAAATTTATTTTTTGCATGAACTTTTGTGGGAGAAATCCCACTTTGTCAGATGCTAGAAGTAGGATTTCTCTCACGAAAGCTCAAGCGAAAAATAAATTTGTTAATCTTTAAAAGTGCCACAGGACTCCTTGTTTGTTTTGCTGAACTAGACTAACATGGCTACCTCTTTGGAACTACTCTAGAATAGCTATTTCTGATTACTTACTCCTGATTAACACTATGTGTGGACACTCTTCCTATGGAACAAGAGTGCCTTCTGCTCCCTCTCATGGGCTGCATCTACACTGGTAAATTAAGTCGACTTAAGCTTGGCTTAAGTCGACTTAATGTGCCCTGCATCTACACTACACTTTGCTTAAGTCGATTTAAGCAGCTTGCTTAAGTCGACTTAAGGAAAATAAAGTCGACTTAAGGAAAATTAAGTCAACTTTATTAAACCACCTTTCTACTTGACCTAAGGCTTAATTCAACCAGGTGATGTGGTCCCAGGGAGTAAACTGATGAGCCATTAAGGATACAATGGTTGTATTCTTTATGTCCTCAATGGCTCATCAGGATACTCCCTGGGACCACATCACCTGGCAGATTCCTAAACATTAAGGAGACAATGGTTGTTCACACCCTCCCGTCTAAGACATTTGTCCAGAATGACACAAGTTAAAGTATGGATATAACATCAAATTCTTAACTTCTAATCGAAATAGAATTCCTAGACATAAACTATATAATCATTCCCAGCAAATTACTACCTTTCTATTGATACCAAACATGACACAGTTCCTATGGATTATAGCATTTATGAGATATCCATAGAAAATAATATAATAAATGCTTCCCTAAATCCAGACAGCATCACACACAGGGCTCTGCCCTGCCAGGGTCCCTGTCCCCCTTTTCCCCATTGTACACAGGGGGTGCCCACCCCACCACCGTGGACCTGCCCAAGGTCCCTCTACCCCCACAAAGTGGACCTAGAGCATCCAGTGTGGACGCTCTAGGTCGACTTTGTAAGTTCCCCTTTAAGTCAACTTTAATTTTAAGTGTAGACACACTAAGTCGACTTAAAAGTGCAAGTGTAGACATAACCATATAGTTTAAATGCATCACAGTAATTTTGAATAAGGCACTTCTATTCTGGAATAAGAGTGGCCACATATGGATTTAATTAGGAATATTTAATTTGCTTTAAAAAAAAACCTTAATTTATCCTGGATACATTTTTATGTGTAGATAAATCCTAATATTTAATATTAATATTATTTGTTAACTGATAGTAACATGCTTCTTACTGTGCAGAAAAGATAGAGGCTACCCAGAAAAACTTACAGTAGGCAGATGGACCTAGGGAAGGTAGGACAAACTAGGAAATCTAGAAGAAGAACTGACAAGTTATTTTCATCTCATATTTCTCTTTCAGCACCTGTATGCGACACAGAAGAAGTGAAGATTTGGAAGGGATCTGAATGAACAGTTATGGTTGTGGCCTTGCAAACCCAGGACAGGGATGACTTTCCATGCATTGAAGTAACAAGGGGAACAAGGTGTTGAGATAGGAGTGACAAAAAAAAAACAACCCTCAAATATGTCAGAATCCCAACAGTGGTAATTAAAGGATGGGCAAATCTGTGGCTGGGAGTAGCAGAAGAGTTCATAGTCAGGTCCAGGTCAGGGTCAATACCAACAGTCAGAGTCCAAGTCAGGTTTCAGGGTCTGAGTCAGGAGGCAAAGTCCAAATCAAGTCAAGATCAAACCAGGAAAGAAAAGAGAAAGGAAAGATCATGGCAGCTAGAAAAGAGTGTTACCTGGACATTTCCTGGAATGTCCCTTGGGTTTAAATGAGGCAGGGAATCAATCAGGACTCATGAGGCTTCTGTCTGTCAAACCCTAAGGCGGAAGGTCCCTTTACCTGCACCACTCAGAACCCATTGCATTAGCTCCTCAGAACCCAGTTTAGCTTTCAGATTGCAGGCCGAGTTTCATATGGAAACCACTGAGATACAATATCTACAGAACGGCAAAATGCCAACTTTAAGAGTAACTCTTCCAATTAAAACTGTACTCTGAATATGGGAAAAACTGTTTCCTCAGTTTCAATGGGTCCAGGAGTTCATCTTGGGTGTTTTGCAAAGCCAGCTCAAAATATGGGAAAACCTGTCATGAAAAATTTTGTGAATCATGTGTCCCCTTTCTCTTGGAAATTTTTGAAATGTGCAGTTTTTTCATCGGCTTTAGAGTTTTTATTTTAGACAGACATACCATTTCTGCAGCTTTTTCAACAAAAGGCTCGTCTCAATACTAGGCTGACATACTCTTACACAGAGCTAAAAAAAAAGCCTTTGCCAATGATAAGCCCAATAATGTGATAGATATGGTGAGTAAAGGGCTCAAAGTTGGCTGCTGTGCTCTTTTATGATACATGTTCTTTGTTCTCTAGAAAGCTAGAGCCAATGGTTTGAGAGAACTGATGAACACATTGCTTGGGTGTGCAGAGTGGCATTCTCTTTACCGTATAAGATCTAATCACAAACCACTCCCTGCTCTGACTTGTGCAGATAGTGGATCAAGCATGGTAGAGTACCAGAAGGAGGTCCTGAAGAATGGACACCTTCTTTTGGCACAGAAACTGAGGCTAGCACCCCTTCTTCTCACAGACAAATGGGGGAAATGAAGGCACTCTCCATTCCTCCTCCTGCAGCAGCTATAGGAAGCCCTGAGGAGTATAGGCAGGCCTCTTGACCTGAGTAAATGATTCCAAAATGCTACACTGCTCGTATAGTTTTATGCTACTTAAACAGCACAAAGCAGCGGACATAGATCCTGGGTAGTGCTGGCGATAAAGATTAATCTGTACTTTATTTGTGATTGTACCATTTCCATTGAGATGGGGACAAAGAGAAAATAGTTTGCACTGGGTAAACACTCGTTTGCTCATTGTACAGTGTGTAGTGAACAGTTAATGTTCTTCTAGTTCCTTCTGATGGCTGTGTGCCAAATTGAAATATGATTAGGGAGAAAAAGAATGCAGGCACCAGGAAGTACACATTGTTCTGATAGCCTGCACCACAACGGTTTGGAGAAAACACTGTAGTATTTTGATCAGCCTCGGCTCATGTTTGGCAGAATAAAAGAACTCACTTGCAATACTCTCCACCAAGAAAGAACATACACTAGACTGGTACTTGCTAGCTCTTGTAAAACGACTATCAGGAAATCTTCTTTTCCTCCCTATTAAATTTAGTAAATATAAGCTCCAAAACATAGGAAACAGACAGCAGAAAATCACAAGTGCAGCACACAGTAGGCAGTGAAAATAAAACAAAGTCTTAAAAGAGATCTTGAAGCAAGCTCCACCCCTCCTTTACTCAGTACCCCAGGGCTTAGCAAGCATTTGAAAATCACAACTATGCCATTACCATCTGTGTCTTGAGGTTGGTGCACTTCTATGCCTCTACAATGAGGGACACAGAAGTTAGTGACCTGCATGATGCCAGAAGCCACCAGATGGAGAATATTTTTTCCTCTAGTAGAGGTCTGGAAGAATTTTACAATAAATTCTGATCCTTGGTTTATGGACAGTTAAAATAGGAGGGAAGACATCTAGTGCTGGAAGTCCCGAGCTGATGCTAATAGGCTGCATCGCAAAGATTGTTTTAATTCAGCCATGGCTATGCAGGAGGTAAAGAGGAGGTTCCTTATGGTGTCTTCAAAGTACTTAGCAGTGGAGTGTCTTTGAATGGTGGACATCTCGGTTAATCTGAGCTACATTCACTCTGTGGCTAATGAGAGTCTCTCCCATTGTGGAAAAACAAACAGAGTCCTGTGGCACTTTTAAAGACTAACAGATTTATTTATCACATGAGCTTTCATGGGAGAAGATCTGTTAGTCTTTAAAAGTGCCACAAGACTCTGTTTGTTTTTCTGCAATAGACTAACATGGCTACCCCTTTGGAACGTCCCATTGTGGGCACACTTCTGGTTACTTTGTGGATAAAAGCAAGTGCATTTGATCTGAGCTGACATCTTTGTTGGACTGACAGAACAAATCACAGAATTGTAGGACTGGATGGGAGCTTGAGAAGTCATCTAGTCCAGTCTCCTGTATTTATGGCAGGACTAAGTATCCGGACCATCTCTGATAGGTGTTTGTATAATCTGCTCTTAAAAATCTCCAATGATGCAGATTCCACAACCTCCCCAGGAAATTTATTTCAGTGCTTAACTACCCTGTTAGGAGCTTTTTCCTAATGTCCAATCCAAACTGCCCTCACTGAAATTTAAGGCCATTGCTTCTTGTCCTTTCATGAGAGGTAAAGGAGAATATTTTTTCTCTCTGCCCCTTGTAACAACCTTGCATGTATTTGAAAACTGTTATGTCAACTCTCAGTCTTCTCTTCTCCAGACTAAACAAACCCAATTTTTCAATCTTCCCTCACAAGTCATGTCCTCTAGAGCTTTAATCATTTCTATTGCTCTTCTCTGGACTTTCTCCACTTTGTCCACATTTTCCTTAAATGTGGTGCCCAGAACTGGACACAATATTCCATCTGAGGCCTAATCATCACGGAATAGAATGGAAAAAAATTACTTCTCATATCTTGTTTACAACACGCCTGCTTATGTGATTTTGGTTTTGCAACAGCTTTACACTGTTAACTCATATTTCACTTGTGACCCACTATGACCCCAAGATCCCCCAAATGCTACGCCTTCTTTAGCTGATGTTAAACCAGTGGTGTTCACTGAAGTACTAAGCTCCCCTGAACCTTTTGTTCCAAAGCTTGCCCTTCAGATTCGTGACCTTCCAGCTGGTGAAAGCCTGCAGGGAAGAATGGACTACATTGCTAGTGGAGATGGTCACAAATGGCAGATTCCCTGTTTCTATTGCTACCCATTCTCTGTCAATAAGCAGAAGATTTCAGCCTTTGGGACCGTCAGCCTAGTATAGTCCAACAGCTCTAAATTAACTAGAACAGTTTTTGTTCTACATGTAAAAAAGAGTTAAGGAAGGGGATTGGAGGGGTAGAGAGATGGGTGGGAGAAAGTAAATTAATAGTGAAATTAATTTATAGATTAATACAAAAAAGTTATAATAAAATACTAATGCACACATATGACCATCAGTGAAAAGCAGACTCATTAATAAATGAAGTGAGAGGCAATTAAATTAGCTTTTTTAAGTGTCATATATCAAACTTCTCTTTAGGAATGCCTTCCACAAGAAAAATACAGAAAAGAAGTTTGAATAAGTGATAAAGAAGATTGGTCTTGTAAAAATAGTGATTCAAAATAGTTATTAATAAAGATTAGGCAAGGGAATATTATAAACAAATAAATAAATACAAATCAGATGGTCCAGGTAAATATCAAGAGCTATGTCTACACTAGAAAAAGTTAGGTTGACTTTGTTAAGTTGACTTAATAAGGTCAACTTTAAGTCGACTTAAAGTCGACCTTATTAGGTCGACTTAACAAAGTGGTTACCCTGAATGTGGCCTTAGTAAGTCGACTTAACTGCCTTTAAGTCGACTTAATAAAGTCGACTTTAGGGTTAATCCATGTCCACGCTGTGCTTAAGTCGACAGAAGGAGTCGACTTAACGGTTCGGTCAACCTAACCATCGGTTCTTACTAAGTCGACTTCAGCTTTCAACTTAAGGAATTTCTTAAGTGGACTTAATGAAAGCCCAGTGTGGATGGGGAGTAATTTAGGTCGACTTAAGGCTACTTAAGTCGACCTAAATTGCCAGTGTAGACATACCCATGGGAATTAATTAACAAGCTTACAGAAAAAAAGAGTCAGTATAATTTTAGGATGCATGCAGAAGGCATCATTTCACACAACAGACAGATAATTTGTCTCTCTACACCTCTGGTGACATCCCACTGGAACTATTATATGCGTTTCTGAGTGCCATATTACCTTGATGCTGTTGAAAAAATGGAAAGAATTCAGAAAAGAGAAAAAGCAATCTGAAGGTGGCAGGACTTATGAGAAAAGTTTAACAGTGCTACATGAGTATAGTTTAGTTGTGAGATGACTTACATGAGAGGGATGAGGGATGGAACATGATAACAGTCTACAAATATTTGAATGTTGTAAAAACAAAGAAAGGAGAGGAATTATTTAAAGTAGTATTCTGAATATACAACTCCTTGTTCCCCTGCCCTGTCTTGTCTAAGGCACAGAGAAATATTGTTTTGATTTTATATGCACCTTGATCATGAATTATCTTCCAATAGCAATTCATGAACATAATGGCTGTCTTTCTCCATGGATCAATCTAGCAGATTAATTGTGATGAGCAGAGACTAAGGAGCACAGATCTAAATTAGCAATCACTCCATATGGATTACGAAATCTAAGCATATTTTGTAGTCATCACAAAGAAAATCCTGGATGAGCTCCATGCATTTGACTGTGATTTTCCACCTTGCAAATTCCAAAGGGGTAGCCGTGTTAGTATATTGCAGAAAAACAGAGTCCTGTGGCACTTTTAAAGACTAACAGATTTATTTATCGCATGTGCTTTCATGGGAGAAAATCCCACTTTGTCAGATGCTTTGAAGATGGGAAATTTACAGAATGGGAGGCAATTAAATGCAGGGAAGTGTATGACATAGGATCAGTCAGGCTGTAACAGCAAATCAAATCAATCTGACCTGATCCTATGTCATACACTTACCTGCATTTAATTGCCTCCCATTCTGTAAATTTCCCATCTTCAAAGTTCTGACGAAGTGGGATTTTCTCCCATGAAAGCTAATGCGATAAATAAATCTGTTAGTCTTTAAAAGTTCCACAGGACTCTGTTTGTTTTTCATCTTGCAAATGTTATTAATATTACATATTGATGTTGAACATTTCTTTATTCTGTGACATTTGGCAATCTGAGTTAGAGTTCAGCATGTTTTTCAGACTCCTTACTTTTCTCATCTACCAAAAAATCTGTCAATTAGAATTTACAGTATATATACTTTTTAAAAGACCTCATTGGGCCATTGATTTTTTAAAAAATCAGTTGAATAAAACTTTTCAGAAATAAAAAGGCACTGAGAGAACTATTGAGGAAGGCTTTCCAAAATCTTTGTATATAAACAGTGTTGGGGGAAAAAAGAACCCTCCAGCACCCCAAGTGTTGTTGATCCACTGAGTTCCATCTTTTTTTTCTTAAATTGCAGAAAAACCCAGAAAGTCAGTAAATAAAAATAGCACAAAGTTGGTGGATAATAACCACACAGATTTAGGTGTAAAGTTGCAAAGTTCTATTGGGACTATTCACAAGGGTAAAGTTAATTCCCTGCATAAATTTTTGCAGGATCAAGGCCAAAATTCTGTTATTTTAATGAGACAAAATTATGTTATTTTAAAGAGCTGTGCCCCTGAAAATTTTAGGTTTTGCCCAACCCTTCGCCTAGAACATGAGGAGACAGCATGTTGTAAAAGACCATTCAAGGAAGAATGGGCAGCTGTCACCTTTCCAACTGCAGGGCAGAGGAGAGCTAATTTACTGACTGCTGTAATGAGCCATAAGTCCAATGTCCTTAAGTCCATGAGTTTTTGCATCTAACAAAGTTATGAATTTAAGCTCCCAGGCTTGTCTTCTGAAGGTGTTGTGCAGGTTTCCTTTGGGGATGAGGACTGAGAGGTGATTGCTTTGTGGAAGCCTAGGTGAAATGTTTTTTGTCTTTTATTATTTTCCTGTGTGCGTTCATTCGAGAGCATAGTGATTGTTTTGTTTCACCCACTTAGCCGTTATTGGGGCATTTAGTGCACGGGATGAGGTATACCATATGGTGTGATATGCAGGTGATGGATATGGAAAGATGTGTTATGGGCTGTAGCAGTGGAAATATGCTTGCACATTTTGCATCTCTTGTTATGGCAGGTTTGAGTTTTGAGCTGGTCTGTGGGGTGCGTGCTTTTGATGATGTGTGTGGTGATATTGGTAGTGGTATTTGAAGGCCAGAAGAGAGGGTTTAAGAAAGATTTCTTTCAAGATGTGGTCCTATTGAGTAGGGGCTCTAGTTATTTAATAATATAGTAGAACCTTAGGGTGCATCTACACTTACAAATAAGTCGACTTAAGCTTGCTTAAGTCAACTTAATTTAATCTGCCTCTACACTACATTTTCTTTAAGTTGACTTAAGCAGCAACTTAAGTCGACTTAAAGAAAATTAAAGTCTACTTTATAAAACCTCATTTAAAGTCGACTTTACTGGCTAAGTCGACTTTATTAAGTCGACTTAGCCAGTGTGGACACAGATTAGCCCTAAATCGACTTTAAGTTGATTTAAAGGGCTTCAGGGCTTCCCCACTGCCCTCCCTGCCAGGGTAGCTGGCACAAGCAGAGCCTGGAATGCCCCCCCATGGGGCAGGACAGAGCCCTGCCCACCCTGCTCCTATGCCCTGCCAGTGTCCCTGTCCTGCTCAGCCCCATTGTACCCAGGTACAATGGAGCAAATGCTGAGCCCCCTGGCACTTGGCAAGGGGTGCCCCCTCTGCCACCATGGACCAGTCCCAGGTCCACCTAGCCCCTAGAAGTTGACTTAGGTGTCCACTGTGGACACTCTAAGTTGATTTGGCAAGGTGCCCTTTAAGTCGACCTAATTTTATGGTGTAGACATGCTAAGTCGACTTAAGTCGGCTTAGCAAATTCGACTTATTTGGCCAAGTATAGACATAGCCTTAGAGTTATAAACACCAGAGTTACAAACTGACTTGTCAACCAATTCATCAATTTTGGAACTGGAAGCATGTAATCAGGCAGCAGCAAAGACAAAACAAAAGCAAATACAGTATATTACCATTGTGACCGGGGTCTCCTGGGATAACTTCCTGGATGTGCAAAAATCAGGGCAAGCTGTAAAACCAGGACCCAAACTCCCCAAACACTGATGGGTGGTACTTAAACCAGTCTCCCTATCAGTCACAATCAGGCTCCTGGTTCCCCACACTGGGTACCAAGAAATCTGCCCAAAGTAGAAACAGCCCTCTTTATTGTACTCCAGCTCCTCTGGCTCCCACCTAGCCACATGGTCCCTCAGAGAAATAGGTTCTCCTGACCCCAAAGGGCCAACCACATCACACAGAACAATATAGGCTTGGATCTTACCCAAAATACCACACTTGACAGCCAATCCTTTAGAAACTACAGCTAAAGGTTTAATAGAAAAAGAAAAGAAGCAAAATATGAGAGATGTTAAAGGGTCAAAGTGAATCACATACATACAAATGATTTAAAGTTCATGTAAAGCAGTTTGCAAGCTTGTACCTCTGAAGTTTGCAGGCTTGTTCCTTTGGTAAACACCCAGCACCTGGGTGGGCCTCAGTCCTTTGTCTAGTCTTAGATGAATAGTTCCAGAGATGGGTGTTGGCTGTAGACTGGTGACTTGAGACAAGATGGAGTCAGGACCAATGTTCCCTCTAAGGTTTGGCGGCTTGTGTGCAAAATTTTCAAGCCGTGTGCAAAACTTTTTCTGAATAAAATTTTTGTGTAAACTCACACGACAGAAATTATAGGCATTAATTGAAGTTAAGTAATTGTAAATAGAATTAATTAATTGTGTTTAATTGAATTTGAATGAATTTTGAATTGAAATTTAATTTTTAGAAAGGTTTTTATTTAAAATTAATTTTTTTAAAGTTTTTTTTTAAAAAGGAAGGAAAAAAAGAAGGAAGGAAGGAAGGAAGGAAGGAAGGAAGGAAGGAAGGAAGGAAGGAAGAGAAAAAGAGAGAAAAAGGAAGGAAGAGAAAAAGAAAGAGAGAAGGAAAGAAGAGGAAGGAAAGAAGAGAAAGAAAGAAAAAAGGAAAGAAAAAGGAAGACAAAGAA
>ML685929.1:1339731-1399786 GCA_007922175.1 Pelusios castaneus | reverse complement strand
AGAGAAAGAAGGAAGAAAAAGAAGAAAAGAAGAGAAAGAAAGAAAAAAGAAGAAAGGGGAAGGAAAGAAGAGAAGGAAGAGAAAGGAAGGAAGCAAAGAAAGAGAAAGAAAGAGAGAAAGAAAAAAGAGAAGGAAGAGAAAGGAAGGAAGGAAGCAAAGAAAGAGAGAAAGAAGGAAAGAAGAGGAAACAGGAAGAGAAAGAAGGAGGAAGGAAGAGGAAAGAAAGAAAGAAAGAAAAAAGAAGGAAGAGAAGAAAGAGGAAGGAAAGAAGAGAAAGAAAAAAAGGAAAGAAAAAGGAAGACGAATAAGGAAAAGAGAAAGAAGGAAGAGAAAGAGAGGGAGGAAGAAAGAAAAAAGAAGGCAGGCAAAGAAGAGAAAGAAGGAAGAGAAAGAAAGAGAGAAGCCAAGGCCGCTGGTGGGGGAGGAACCTACCGCGGCCCTGGGAAGCCGCCGTGGGGCGGACCAGACCCCAGCCCCGGAGGCTGATCCCGGCCCCGTGCTGAGAGGCCGAGGCCGTGGATTAGCCCGGCCCCGGGCCGGGAAGTCGAGGCGGTCGGCAGGTGGGAGCCCGGGAGCCCGCCGCAGCCGCAGCCACCCCACTGCCCCGGCCGCGTGGGGCAGGCAGGCAGTCAGGCCCGCGCTCCTGACCCTAGCCTGAGCCTGCCTGTCCCACCCTGGGGGCGGGGAGGGCCAGCCCAGAGGCCGGGCGCAGGCCGGGTCTGCCGCGGCAAAGCTGCGGCCCCGGGGGTTGGAGGGAGCAGCAGGGGCTTCCGGGCTGCACGGGGGTCCCTCACTGCTGCGTGGGGGGTGCGACGGCTGCTGCGCGGCCGCGCACCCGTGCAGCTTAGAGGGAACACTGGTCAGGACTGCTGCCTTTTATCACCTCTGGCCTTCTCCATGCTGTGTGGAGTTCTTTCCAATCAAACTGGAGTTGAGTCACATGTTCAAGTCCTAGTGGTTCAACAGGTTTCTCCCTGGGCCCATTGTACCTGGGAGCTTCCTCAATGGGCCATCAAGGAGCCAATGGCTACAGACATCCTGTCTGGGGAGTTTCCCAGAATCACACAGGTTGAAATATAGATATAACAAACATATTCCTAACTTCTAATACAGATGCAATCCCTACACATAAACCATACAATAATTCTTAGCAAATTACAACCTTTCTTTTGGTACCAAACATGGCATAGTTCCTATGGATTATTGCCATTATGAAATATTACTAAGAAATGGTATCATAAATGGTCCCCTAAATCTGGACAGTGTCACAACCATGTTAAATGTAAACTACTAAAAAGACAGGGAAAGTTTTTTTTAAAAAAAGTTTTGACAAGATAAGGAAATTGTTTCCATGCTCGTTTCCCCCTGTACTGCAGCAAGTTTTCTCAGGGTATTTGGACGGCCCATTCCATGATGCAATCTGCATCTCTAGGGGAATATCCTTGTTTGGTGAAGGTTGTGTTAAGTGTGTATCCCAGACTTTCTCCTCAGGGCATATACTGTGGTATCTAAATGCCAAAGGTGTCTTGGTGTCTTTCGCATAGTTACTAGGTT
Source organism: Pelusios castaneus (assembly GCA_007922175.1). NCBI lineage: Eukaryota > Metazoa > Chordata > Testudines > Pelomedusidae > Pelusios > Pelusios castaneus. The sequence continues at coordinate 1,398,232 of ML685929.1, read as the reverse complement.
TGTGAAGGTAGGTGTGGTGATACATGGATTTCTTCTATACAGTGGTCTATAGGGTTATATTGGTGACATGGTCATGATGTCTAGGAAGCTGATGCTGCTGTGTGATTATTCTAGGGAAGATTAATGGATGGCCTGTCATTGTTGAGAAAAGATGTGGTGAAAATCTATGAGGACATTTAGGTCCTCTGTCCAGAAGATGAAAATATTGTCGAAGTATCTCATGTATATCATTGCATGTAAGGCAGTTTGCAATTTCATTAATTCATGTCAAGGAATTTCTAGAGTCCCCACTTAAAATTCTTATTGCAGTACCAGGAACTTGATCTCATGCATTGAATATGTAAACTCCATTCATCTCAAAATTAAATTTAACTCCATATATTGTTGCTATGTTGTCTTTGCCTTGTTTAGTTTTATGCACTTTTGCAGCACAGCTAAACCATTTCATATTCACAGATGACTTTCCTATAACTTGTCTGTATTTACCTAATGACTAGATCAGTATTCTGGCTTCAACAAGTCATTAATGATTTACAGTTTTCTGACTTAATCTACATAGTTTATCTGTGAATTAAAACAATGTTTGTTTGTTGATAAATTAACGGCCTTGTAACTGATGTAGAAAGGGGACATAAATGCTTGAAGAACAGTACATACTAAAATATGGCACTACTTTGCACTTCAGTAGCATAACTCATTCAAGAATCTCTAAAATCTTTAGAAGTATTAATATTAATGCTTCATCTCTGAAGGTGATTATAGTTTGGTTTAATTTCAGCTGTTGGGTTGAGTATGTTGGTACGGGGTGGTGTGTGTGACCTTTGATTTACAGAAGGTCATATTAGGTAGGGGATCGGGTATAGAGCCCTGCAGCAGGACTGGAATTTCACCAGTCTTTTATGACCTGCAGCCATATTAGTGTGAGTGGGTAAAATGTACTTTGTTGTGGGTTGGATTGGGTAGGCAAAAAAACCAAACTGGGGTAATTTTCAGGAAAACACTGATTTTTTTAGGATAAAGGTTTTAATACTTATATTTAAACAGGGAATAGAAAAAGATTTCATGTCTACTATAACAGGAGTTAAAGTATTTTTTTATACGGTTGATACAAAGATTAATTTTTTTACTGGCAAAAATTGTCTGAATTGTGTATGAGTGTATATGAAATAAAATAACTGACCAGTTTTATTTTTTCTCTTGCAAGATCTAAGGTTTCTGCTGGAGAGAGTGGGATAAAAATGCAAGAAACAATATGGGAGCAGGTGGGAGTGGAAGTGAATATTGTGGGGTGGGATGGGAGTGGGATTAAAAAAAACAGTTCCGTGCATGGCGCCAATCTGGTGGTTCCTTCTGGCATTAAAATTATGATTCTATCAGCAAAGTATCACAATAACCCTGTAGATGAATATTATTAACCCTGTTTATAGTGGGGAAACTGAGCCGCAGAGAAGACTGTTGCTCCAAATCATGCAGCAAGACTGTAACTGAACAGGGGACAGGGGGAAACCAACATTTTCTGATTCCTAGTCATATGTTTTAGCAGAAGACCATGCTTTCCTGCCACAAATCATAGCAGCAGCCGTTAAAAAGCCTAGCACTAACTACACTTTGGATCAGGGCATCCCAACCCTGTTTCTTTCTGAGCAACCCCCAACCCCCATGCTATAAAAACTCTGTGGCCCACTAGTGCTACAAAAACTGCTTTTCTGCATATCCAGTAGATCAGTGGTCTTGAAACCACAGGTAGGGACCCAGGACTGCGTCGTAGACCCTGGGTCACGGCACACCTTGCTGCTGCCGCTCAAAGACTGGAATGCATTGCTCAAAGATCAAAGGGGTAGCCGTGTTAGTCTATTGTAGAAAAACAACAGAGTCCTGTGGCACTTTTAAAGACTAACAGATTTATTTATCGCATGAGCTTTTGTGGGAGAAAATCCCACTTCGTCAGACACTTTGAAGATAGGAAACTTACAGAATGGGAGGAAATTAAATGCAGGGGAGAGTATGACATAGGATCAGGTCAGGCTGTAACAGCAAATCAAAATAGGTGTTAGGATTCTAACACTGGGGAACAGCACATAGAGGAAGGTGAGGTCAAATCACCTGTTGTAATGAGAGAAAAATCCATAGTCCCTGTTTAACCCCAGGACAACTGAGTCAAATTTGCATATAAGTTCGAGTTCTGCAGTTTCTCTTTGAAGCTGTGATTTGTTATTCATCTGTTTCAACACAGCTATTAACAACTCGTCAAGGGAGTGAGCAGGGAGATTGAAGTGCTCCCCTATTGGTTTTGTAGTGTTGCAATTTCTGATGTCAGATTTGTGTCCATTGATTCTTTGGCGCAGAGACTGTCCCGTTTGTCCAATATATAAGGCAGAGGGGCATTTCCGGCACATGATGGCATAAATCTCATCGGTGGATGAGCAGGTGAACGAGCCCTTGATGGAGTAGGTGGCTTGATTTGGTCCTGTGATTGTGTCTTCAGTGTAGATATGAGGGCAAAGTTGGCAACGTGGTCTGTTGCAGGGATATGTTCCTGCTTTAGTGTTTCTGTTGTATGATCTGTAGTTGCTGGTAAGTATCCTTTTAAGGTTAAGGGGCTGTCTGAAAGCAAGGAGAGGTCTGTCTCCCAAGGCTTGAGAGAGTGAGGGATCATCTTGTAAAATAGGCTGTAGATCTTTGATGATGTGTTGAAGAGGTCTGGCTTGGGGGTTGTAGGTGGTGACCACTGGCGTTCTGTTGTTTTTCATGGGCTTCTCCTGTAGTAGTTGACTTCTGGGTACCCGTCTGGCTCTGTCAATTTGTTTCTTCACTTCTGCGGGTGGGTACTGTAGTTTTAAGAATGCTTGGTAGAGATCCTGAAGGTGTCTGTCTCTGTCTAAAGGGTCAGAGCAAATGCGGTTATATCTTAGGGCTTGACTGTACACAATGGATCATGTGGTGTGTCGAGGATGAAAGCTCGAGGGATGTAGGTAACTATACCGATCAGTAGGTTTGCGGTATAGGGTGGTCTTTATGTGCCCTTCGCTAATTTGCACTGTAGTGTCCAGAAAGTGGATCTCTTGTGTGGAGTGTCTCTGGACACAGGATAGTCTCTGCGCCAACGAATAAATGGACACAAATCTGACATCAGAAATTGCAACACTACAAAACCAATACGGGAACACTTCAATCTCCCTGCTCACTCCCTTGACGACTTGTTAATAGCTGTGTTGAAACAGATGAATAACAAATCACAGCTTCAAAGAGAAAGTGCAGAACTCGAACTTATATGCAAATTTGACTCAGTTGTCTTGGGGTTAAACAGGGACTATGGATTTTTCTCTCATTACAACAGGTGATTTGACCTCACCTTCCTCTATGTGCTGTTCCCCAGTGTTTGAATCCTAACACCTATTTTGATTTGCTGTTACCGCCTGACCTGTTCCTATGTCATACACTCCCCTGCATTTAATTTCCTCCCATTCTGTAAGTTTCCCATCTTCAAAGCGTCTGACGAATTGGGATTTTCTCCCACGAAAGCTCATGCGATAAATAAATCTGTTAGTCTTTAAAAGTGCCACAGGCCCCAGGTTTATTTAACACGTGCTTTTGTGGGAGAAAATCAAAGCGTCTGACAACGTCGGAAGAATCACTGATGCCAATGAATTTGTTTATAACTGACAGGGTTGCTGTTTTGATAGAAGTTAATTCAATTAAAGTTTCCTCACTTTCTTTTATTTAAAACGCATTTTAAAAATTCACTTTTGAAATCACATTCAAATGTTTATGAACCATGTGAACTTATCCTGCAAAGGTCAGATTCACTGGTACACTCCAGCTACATCAAGTTGCTCTGACATAAAAGTAGCCATAATTATGTTGGATTTATGGCTACGCACAAAGCAGCCAGAGTGCATTTGTGAAAATGACCTCAGGTATTTGTAAAAGCATACGATACATAAAAATTACTAAATATTTGTTTTGTTCATAATGAACAACAGTATTTTGATTCGGGTTGCAGACTTTATTCTATTCTCAGTTAGAATGCAGCTGTATTTACACTTGGATTTCTATGGATGAACGCAAGCACATTGTTTGAATTTTTATTCAGTCTCGTTTTTCTAGTTTTAGATAACAGATAAGCAGCTCATGGAGGCCGTCTTAGTGGTATGCGCATAAAGGAAAGGAAAGGTTGCTTATGACTCCTGACAGTATCAGTCCTTCAGGGTGAAAGAGCTATTTCAGTCCCCGCACCCCCCATTATTCTTTGCCTCTGAAAATTGAAAACTCCTAAGTTCTCTACCCTATGCTTTGGTATAACTAACAAGGAGTCCTGTGGCACTTTTAAAGACTAACAAATTTATTTATTGCATTCAATAAATAAATTTGTTAGTCTTTAAAAGTGCCACAGGATTCCTTGTTTTGCTGAACTAGACTAACAAGGCTATGCCTTTGGAATTTGGTTTACTGTGAGATTTACTTTTGAAAATGCTCTTCATTTTACTTCTACTTTATTTCTTAAAGAAATGCTATGGCAAAAAGGTAAAACTTGTGGCATGATCTGAAAGTGGCAAGTTTAGACAGATTCTTCCTTGATTTTCTTTGACGTGGTACTTGACAACCTGAAGTCTGTTGCTGAGAAGCCTTTACCTTGAGTCAGCCTAGATTCTGTTAAACATGTACAAAATTCAGCAGTGATGTAAACATTGTCATAAGTTACAGACTGGATACAAGCTGATTAGTGAACAGATATAGGTATTAAGCTAATTTAACGTGCGTTGCTTTGATGAATGGACATGCAAAATCAGTATAATACATATGCTAAGAGTTTGTCACAAAAAAAGTCAAGAAACAGAAGAATGCAAGACATAGTAGGATGGGATGTTGGCCTATATTGGGCATCTCTTGAAATCAGGTTACTTTTTTATGTGCCTAAATATAAATGTAAGTATCTAATATTATATATACATGTTTGTTTGAAAACATTGGCCTGTATATTTCTAAATAATGGAGACTAAACAGGATGCAAATAGGTGAAATCTAAATTATATAAATGAGAAAATTCCAAAGGGGTAGCCGTGTTAGTCTATTGTAGAAAGACAAGAGAGTCCTGTGGCACTTTTCATAAATGATAAAGTAAGTCTGGGATAGATACTATTATGGACTGGGTTAAATCTTGTGGTTATGGGACATATAGGGCCACCAATTTCCATTCATAATAAATGTAAAGACAACCTAGGCTTCAAATGCAAGAGATAATGGATTTGATTGGTGGAACTGTTTTGGTAGGTTTCGGTGGGACAGGTACAGCACACATGGAAAGACAACAGAAGCAGACAAAGAGAGAGAACACCAAGTGGAGACAGGCTGGAGGCACAGAAATGCAGCCTTCAGATAAAGTGAAAGGAAAAAAGCCTTTTGGGTCCAGTAAGGCAGGCTTGATCAGTAAACAAAGAAACTGTCTCGTACTTTTTGGTTCCTCCTCTATTTGGAAAACAGGATTTTGTACATTTCTTGTAAATAAAAAGGATTTCATCAAAGATTCCAGCCTCAATTTTTCCTCACAACTAGAACAGTCCACAGGGCCCTGAACTGTGACCAGTTGCTTCTGTCAAAAGGAATAGCAACATATTCTTTGATTGGAATCATTCCCTGGGTTCTAGATATCTAATAAATTGACCTTTAGTAAGTTTTTTGGAAAAACTAATGGTGCTTCTACACTTACAAGTTCGGTTGACTTAAGGAGGCTTAAGTAGACCTAAACAAAGCCGCGTCCACCTCATTTTAGGTTGACTTAACGCTTAAATCGACCTTATTAGATTGACTTAAACCAATGTGGATTGGGATTAGCGCTTAAATCGACTTTATTAAATCGATTTAAAGCATTGTCAACTTAATAAGGTTGACAAGGGGCTATGTCAGGGGTCGGGAACCTTTTTGTCTGAGAGAGCCATGAACGCCACATATTTTAAAATGTAATTCCGTGAGAGCCATACAATATGTTTAAAACTAAATACAAGTAAATGTGTGCATTTTATGTTTTAATTAATTGAATTTGAATTACTTTTAATTGAAATTTAATTTTAGAAAGGTTTTTAAAAAACCTTTAAAAAAGGTTTTTAATTAAAATTAATTTTTAAAGGTTGGGTTTTTTTAAAAAGGAAGGAAAAAAAGAAGGGAGGAAACAGGAAGAGAAAGAAAGAAAGAAAGAAAGAATGGAGGAAACAGGAAGAGAAAGAAAGAAAGAAGGGAGGAAACAGGAAAAGAAAGAAAGAAAGAAAGAAAGAAAGAAAGAAAGAAAGAAGAGAAGAAAAAGGAAGGAAAGAAGAGAAAGAAAAAAAGGAAAGAAAAAGGAAGACAAAGAAGGAAAAGATAAAGAAAGAAAGAAAGAAAGAAAGCTGCCCTAGGAAGCTGCCGGTGGGGGGAGGGGGGGGGAAAAGCAGACCCCAGCCCTGGAGGCTGATCCCGGCTGCCCCGCACTGCCCCGCTGCCCGCGCTGCCCGGCTCCCTCCAGCCCCGGCGCCAGCCCCAGGCCTCCCTCCGGCCCCGGCGCCAGCCCCAGGCCTCCCTCCGGCTCCGGCCCCGGCCCTGGCCCCAGGCCTCCCTCCGGCCCCAGGCCCCGGCCCCAGGCCTCCCTCCAGCCCCTTCCCAGCCCCCTTACCTGGCCGGAGGCTGGGAGCTGTAGGGACGGCCGGCAGAGCTGTTTCTCTGCCAGGCCACTCCCACCCTGAGCACGCTCTCTCTGAGCATGCTCAGGGCGGGAGATTTGAATCTCCCCAGCCCAGCCGCAGCAGGAGTCTGCAGCTGGGAGGGAGCACCGGCGGGGACCCGAACGGGGGCGGGGCGGGGTCGGCTTGGGCGGGGAAGTTGAGGCGGCCGGTGGGTGGGAGACCGGGAGCCTGCCCCGGCCGCGGCCACCCCGCTGCCCCGGACACATGGGGCAGGCTGCAGCAGGGGCGGGGGCCAGCGGGTAGATTTGGCAGCGAGCCAGATGCAGCCATGAAAAGAGCCACATCTGGCTCGCGAGCCATAGATTCCCGACCCCTGGGCTATGTCTTCACTAGAAAAGTTAAGTTGACTTTGTTAAGTCGACGTAAGGTCAACTTTAAGTCGATTTTATGCCTACCTTATTAAGTCAACTTAAAGTCGACTTAACTTAAGAGACTATGTCCACTTCCGACAGGCACTCACTGGCCCACATCCTCCAATAAAGTAAATTGATGGAGCTGCACTAATTTCAGGGGAACTGGAATGAGGCCACATCTATACTGGCAGCAAAATTTGGTAGCAGTTGACCGGAGTTACACAAGCTACTCTCTATAGCTCATGTAACTCCCATTGACTTAAAAACTTGGGTTCTACATGCCAAATTAACTGCTCTGCATCAATGGGAAATGCATTCCCTTCGATGCAGTGTTAAGTAACCTGAGGAAGTGCTTTTATTATATGGACTTCTGGATTGATTGAGCTTGTCTTTACTGTCACTCTGTCAAAGCAGATAAATCTATCTGATGGTGACAATTTTGCTACCATCAGTGTAGACATAGCTGAGTCACTTCAACTGAGGATTTGGTCTATTACTTATTCATTCACAAAGCAACATGGACATTAGTTAAAATGCTTAAAGCTGTTCTGTCAAAAATAGGTCATTCTGGAACAGGTCAGGCAACACACAGCATACTTACTGGGAAATATGCTGCCTCTTCACCTCTTTGTCCTGTCCCTTAAGCTAATTGTACTAACTTGGGAACACCTATACAGATGGACAATACTTATTTACACACACACCCTTATATTTTAGATCTGTGTATTTTACACTACCTACAACAACTTGTAGTTGTCAGCAAAACAAAAAAGGAGTCTTGTGGCACTTTCAAGACTAACAAATTTATTTTTTGCATGAGCTTCCGTGGGCAAAGTCCCACTTCATAAGATGCCAGAAAGTGGAGAAAACTTATATTGAAAAAAAACTTAAATGGTATGGGAGTGAAAGATAAATCCTGTGATTACATTCACTGCCTCTGGTCAGATTACCTCAGCAAATCAAACAAATTGTATAGAGGCAAATACAACATATCAGAAAGTGGTGAGGTTGAGAGACCACCTCACTGTGATTCAATCTATACAACTAGTTTGATTTGCTGAAGTAATCTGACCTGATACAGTGAAATGTAATCACAGGATTTATCTTTCACTCCCATATAGTTTAATTTCAATGTAAGTTTTCTCCCTGCTGACATCTGACAAATTGGGACTTCACCCACGAAAGCTCATGCAAAAAATAAATGTATTACTTTTTAAAGTGCCACCACACTCCCTTTTCATTTTGCTGAACTAGACAAACACGGCTACCCCTTTGAACCTGTAGCTGTCAGGTAAACTATCTGAGCAAGCCGAGATTGAGAACTAACATCTCTTTATGTTTAAAAGAGATATTCTGAGGTGCAGTTATTAGAATACATCTACCTATTTCTAAGTTTCTCTTTAATAAACTTATTTGAATATACCTATCAAATTTCTTTTTTAAATAATACGATCAAACATATAACTGGACACAGTGATTATTGGTATGTGAACCCATAAAATTTCTAAGAAAAGCAAGGTAAACAAGAATTGAATTTCTAAAGGAGAAAAGGAGTTTTCAGTACAAGCTGTCAGGCCTTCTTTATACATAATAACCAAAAAAAAAAGGTCACCTCAAAAAAAGGTCACCTCTAGCATGTATCAATTTACCTCCAGTTTCTTTGGGAGAGGAAAAGGAACAAGAAGGTTGTGGCAATATGCAGAATGCTAGCAAGAGTAGACAGCCCACTCCAAATCCCTAGGTGCCCTATGCACGGGTTTCCATGGGGTTGGAGGAAAGGGAACAGGTCACAGAACTAGGATTCTACAGAAATTAGAAAGGGGGAGGAAAAGATATTTTGGCTAGTGGCGTAGGTTGATCATATATGCTCTTTAAGGTGAAATTTAATGCCCAAATCCTCTAACTGGGTCCACACTGGCAAATATCTGTGTGGCTTCATGTGGAGTCTATTGGGATCTAGATGAGTGCAACAATCATTCTGAACCTAAGGCCATGTACACACGATCACTTTATTGAGTGATAAGGCTCAATAAAGCTAGTAGCGTACACACGATCATTTTCCCTATTGCGCGGCAACACCCTCTTGCTGCGCAACAGTTAAACCACTCAAATCGAGAGCGGTCAGCATTACTGCGGAACAGCTGTTCCGCGGTAATGCTCGTGTGTAGGCAGGCTCCGGAAATGTCCCAGAGTGCCAATCGAGGCCACTCTGGGATGTTGGAGCTGTCAAATATGTCAATTTCACTGCTCTAGCAGAGCAGTGAAATTGACTGTTATGGGAGCTGCCAGGTTCCGCAGCTCCCCTGGACTGAGCTAGGGGACTGGCCCGAACCGGCTGCCCACGCCGGTTCAGGCCAGCCCCCTAGCACAGCCCCAGGGCTTCGGGTGGCAGCTGGGGCAAGCGCCTCAGCTCCCGCCACCACCCGAAGCCCTGCAGCCCCCTAGCTCAGCCACTGAGCTAGGAATCTGGCTGTGGGCAGTGCATGGTGGGACAGGTGCCCACCATGCACTGCTCTTGTATCGCAAAGGAGCGTAAGCACGGGTGAACGCTCCTTTGCGATATAACCAGCTCGTGCGTACACACCAAAGGGCCACATTTATAGCGCTTTCCTTGTCCCGCAATAGCTTATTGTGGGATAAGTTTGTCGTGTGTACATAACCTAAGATTTCAAGGCATACCTCTGCTTTTGTCATATTCAAGGTGTTTTCTTTGTCCTACTGGAGCAAAAGAAATGTTCCCCTTTAAATTAACACATACGGCCAGTCATAATTTTAGGGTTCATCTTGCATTCCTTATGCACCCCAAACATACAACCTCTTCAAAGAAAGTGGTACCCATCTGTCACTTTGTCATTCTTTTGTTTGACAATTAACACTGTGATCACCTCTGTCTGCTATTAATTACAGTACATGAAGAGAAAGCAGTCTTTCAACTTGGAGATCTGCCAAATTCCTCTTTCACTGGATACATGGTTGTTAAGTTTTAAAATGACTTGAGAGGGATAGATTTCCAGACTTAAAAACCATCTCCTACACCTCGAAAAGTAAGTAAAACACTTAGGTTAAAATGGTATAATTCGTTCTGAAGTATTAATGTCTTCTTAGTAATGTAACTTCCAGGCATTGCTTGCAAAACATTATTTCTAGAAGATCATTTAAAGTATAGCTTGAGATCCATAGCACCTACATCTAATAAAAACCGTTTGACTTTGATTTAAAAGGACTATGCACATGTTTCAAAGTTGCCAACACAATGGCCTATTGCCTTATTTGCGAAATTCCTAGAAGGGTGGGGAAGGCAAAGTCTGGGAGCTGCAAGAGGTGCCAAATAGCATGTAGAAATGTGCTGCTTAACATATGCTAATACAAAGTACAGAATAATGTATAGAGGAACTGGAGACAACTGCATTTCCTGAGGCAGGAGGTAAATTACTGAGCTATAGAAAGAAGACTTTATAAAAGGAATAACCTTGCCCCAAATCCTCCTCAGTGTGAGCTTTTTAAAGATAATGCTTTGTCTCCTCCAAATGCAAAAGCAAGCCCATTGAAACCAAAGGGCAGAAAAGATGAGGTGTCAGAAAAGGATTTACTCTTTCCTGAAATGGTGGGCTTAAGAAATCACCAAGACCATGAAGAAGTAGCTACAAATGAAACAAACAAGGCATCCTGTGGCACTTTAAAACCCTAACAAATGTATTTATCAGAGCTTTTGTGGGAGAAAAATCCCATTTCCTCAGATGCTTAATGTGTTCTTGAAGTGGGATTTTCTCCCACCAAGCTCATGCGATAAATAGATATGTTAGTCTTTAAAAGTGCCACAGGACTCGTTTGTTCTGCTGAACTAGACTAACACGGCTACCTCTCTGGAACTTCGCTACAAGTGGATTCTTGATAAAAGGACAGTGGAGCAGAAAAAGGTCAGCTTGCTTCCCTCCCAGGGGACCTGCTGCTGTTTCCTGTTGAAGACAAGCTCCTCCAGCTGAGCCTCTCCTGCTTTCCCAGATGAAAACCTGAGCTCCCGCTCCCCCACAGCGGGTTACACCTGACACCGGCCAGGCGGGATTCAAGGCCCCCGTGAGGGGGGCGCGTTGAAAGTGAGCAGGGGTGGGCCAAGGCTAACTCAGAGCGCCCAGAGACCGGGCCAAGGAGCCAGGAGTTAGGCAAGCAGCGGTTCTCTTTAGTCCCCTCATCCCTCTCGTCTGGCTTCAGCCCCCGCGCTATCCCGGCGGGGAGCCCCTGAAAGATCCTGTAGCGAGAGCCAGAGTGGGGGGAGCGTTGCAAACACCTCCATTTCCACGCCCCGGGCTGGGCTGCCTGGTTTGAGCCGCCCCGCCGTTCAGGCAGCAGCAATCCCAGCCGGGTGAGGGCGGACCCCGGCACCCTGCCCTGCTCGGAGGAGGCGAGGACAACGCGCAGCGGGGCCGCCACCTGCCCCCTCCAGGCTCCGCCCCGCCCGGGCTGAGCTGTGTGGCCCTGACTGTGCGGGCGCGGGGCAAACTCCGCTGGGTCCAGCCGCGCCCGGGGACAGGCAGCGCGCGCCCAGCTGCAGGCCGGCGGGTGAGTGCGCTGCGCTGGGATTCCCGGCTCTCGGGGGTCCCCCGGCTGTCAGTCACCGGGGCGGGCTTGTCCCTCCCTCCGCCAGGGGCCGGCTGGGGCGGGGGAGGTGTATCAGGCCGGTGTGCCAGGGTGGCTGGGGAGTTGCCCCTTCCAGCTGCAGGGGCTGGTAAAGATTGCTCTCCCTTGGCAGGAAGCGATGCCTTGCCAAAGGGAGCCTGGATGGATCCCCCTTCAAGTCACTCTGCTCCACGGCTAATGCATGGCTGGGTGCCAGGCGGCTGTGTCCCAGAGTGGCGGCTCTGGCCGAGCGAGGGCTGGTTTTTGTTCCTAGGATAAGCTAAGTCCGAAGGAAAGGGTGCGGCTGCTACCCGCCTGTTCGCATCTGCTTGGCATCTGGCACCTTTCGGCTGCTGTGGACTTAACTTGGGGAGGAACTCTTGCCTTTCGCAGCAAACTCGCCACCTCCCACTGCTGGGTGACTCGAGTAGCTGCTCCGTGCCTCAGTTTCCCCATCTGCAAAATGAGGGGAAGGGGAACTTTCCTTGCTGGTTCCAGCGGGATAGCGGTGTTAGTCTAGTTCAGCAAAACAAACAAGCAGTCAGAGGCCGCTTTTGGGGTAGGAGAAGTAGGCACATGCTAGGGCCCCAAGCAGTAAGGGGCCCCCTTGCCTGCTTCACCTACCACAAAAGCTGTGTTTGCTTCCGTCAGCAGCAGGAGAAGGAGAAGCTGGCCCCTTGGGCCAGCAGCAGGGAGGGTGGGGCTGGCGGAGGGGGGCTAGAGCCACTGAACAGGGGCTGTGGGGACTTATAAGGGGCCCCTCAATGGGCCTTCGCCTGGGCCCCCCAATAGCCAAAGGCTGCCTCTCCAAGGAGTCCTGTGGCACTTTTAAAGACTAACAAATTTATTTATCACATGAACTTTTATGGGTGAAGTCCCACTTCCTTCATCAGCTGCCAGAGTGGAGAAAATTTACATGGGGGGGAGGAGGAAGGAGGGAGAGCTTACTGTAAGAGAGGGGAAGATAAATCCTGTGATTACATTTCACTGCATCAGGTCAGATTACTACAGCAAATCAAACAAATTTTATGGATTCAAACATTCATTCTATATAGATTCATTGCTAACAGTGATTCTCACTTCTCTCAACCTCACCACTTTCTGATATGTTGTATTTGAATCTATACAACTTGTTTGATTTGCCATAGTAATCTGACATGATTCTATTTCACCGCATCCCAGGATTTCTCTTTCACTCTCATACTGTAAGGTTTTTCAATGTAAGTTTTCTCTGTTGAAGTGGGACTTTGCCCACAAAAGCTCATGTGAAAAATACATTTGTTAGTCTTTAAAAGTGCTGTAGGACTCCTTTTTTGTTTTTCCTTGTTGGGTAGTGTGAGGCTTTGCTAGTGTCTGGAAAGCACTTGGGAGATCCTTGGATGGAAGGCAGCATGTACTGCAAAACACTAAAGTGTGTATGCTGATCCCTGTGTATAAATAAATGTATTGAATAATAATGTCATTGTAGATATGCAAAACAAGCAAGGAGTCCTGTGGCATTTATAAAGACTAACTAATTTATTTATCGCATGAGCTTTTATGAGTAGAATCCCACTTTGTCAGATGCTTGAAATGGAAAATTTATAGTATGGAAGGGATTAAATGCAAATTTCCCTTTTTCATTTCAAACATCTGACAAAGTGGGATTCTACTCATGAAAACTCACGTGATAAATAAATTAGTTAGTCTTTAAAAGTGCCCCAGGACTCCTTGTTTGTTTTGCTGAACTGGGCTACATCTCTGGAAATTGTAGACATGGTGTCTTAAAGGCAAAAAAGATACTGTTCCTTATATTGTAGTCAGCTTAGAGAAAAATTAATTTATAACATTATGTAAGTAGTCCTTAGCAGTGTACAGTCTTGAAATTAGTGTTTGGAATGTGAGTAGCCTGCTTAAACCAGTAGGCTACTCACAAGTCTCACTCATATGAGTAGGCTACTGGTTTCAGCAGGGGTACTAGCAAGTCTGACTTGTGTGAGTAAGTATAAGGTTAGGGCCTAAATTACTTCCCTTGCCCACCTCACACACCTCCTGGATATCAAAATGTTTGTTTGGCACAATACAAAACCTTGGAAAAATACATTTTTCCCTCTGGACCACAGTAGGTAAGAGGGCTGGGAAAGAATGAGTGTGAATACTGTGGATGGAATAATAGAGTATTTGGATATCCCTGGAAGAAAGGCTATGAGTGCTCTACAAACACTAAATTAAACCAGCTAATGCCTCATAAGGTAAATATTACCCACCTTTCAAAGTTGTGGGGGAGGGGAACTGAGGCAATGAGAGACTGAGCAGTTTATCCAAGGTCACATTGTGAATGGCTGTCAGAATGGAGAATAGCTTAGAATTCTTCAATTGTCCTCTACAATTCTTATCATTCAATATTGCTATTGTTTATATGGATTCTCACAAAAGGCCCAATTTCTGGGTACGTTTGCAACTAAATTCATTTAAAGTAACTCCCCCTAGCCCCTCAACCTATCTTCTTCCCCTGTGTCCGAGAAACCCCCCAATTTGAAAATGGATTCTAAGGGTGAAATTTTTTATCCCTTTGAAGTCAATGGCAAAACTTCCATTGACCTCAATAGGATCCAGATTCACCCAGGGTTCAGTAGTAAACCAGAGAGAGACAATTATATTCTAACTTCACGTTTTTTCTTTAAATAGCCAGTTTTTAATATCTCTCATTTATTAAGTGCTAATAATGTCACTGGCTCTGTAGAAAGCATGAAATGACAGTTCCTCCTCTGCAAGTTTATTCTAAAAGACCTAGAGGAACATGTCCCATTGGGAAACTCAGAGGTAGGAATAACTTTGAATTTTGATTTCAATGATTTGTTATTTCAGATGTGTCCCAAAAGACATGATTCTGTGGAGGTAAATGAAAGAAGATAGGAACCTTCCTATAATCATTGCCATTATACAGGTGTGTGTGGGACAGTTTGAGGAAGAACAAAGTAAATGCAAATTAGGTTGGGCTAAAATAAATACAAGTTAAGAAATACAAATTATGGCTTGCTTAAAATAAACAGAGGCTGAGAAATTTGTTTTAATTTGATACTTTCCTGTGTGTCAATATCATTTTAAAAACTAGTAGATCAAATAAAGTACAGTAATGGAACTAGGAGAAACTCTGTCAACTTTAAATGACAGCTTAGGGTATTGGCCAAGAATTTTTTGGAAGGAGCTGCCATCTTTAAGGTCCCAATCCTTCAAGATGATGTACATGGATGAGCCCTTGCTCCAGTGCCCAACTTCAGTAAAATCAATGGATGACAGACAGATGGGGTCTGTACATGTAGAGTAAATTTCAGGACCAGGGTAATAAATTAAGACCTCTGCGGAGGCATAAAATTGTAAATAGATTAGTACACATTTATTTGGATTTAAATTTTTTCTGCTCCTGAAATTTGCACTAGTGAATGACAATTCCTGATCATCTGTTTATTGAATATTCAGGATTTTTTTCCCCCTTGCTCCCTACATTCATCGCTTCACCCAACTCCTTGCTGCCGAAGGGGAGCGCTGCACCTGGCCTCTGGGCCAGCCCTCCTCCTCCCCGCCCCCAGGACAGAGCAGAAAGGCCCAGGGGCGGGGCAGGAACACGGGGCCCGGTCTGCTGCACCCTGCCCACAACTGGCCAGGGAAGGCGGGGCAGCCGGGGATGCTGCTCTCCGTTGAGAGCAGAGCGGTGCAGAGGGAGGCCCCTCCCCTCCCCCAGTGCTAGGCGCTGCAGTGTGGACGGCCGAGCGCCCCCCTGCAGGCTCTCATCTCTGGAGCCGCGGGTTGCTGACCCCCGACGTAGAATCAGGTCACGCTGTAACATCAAAGCGGTGTTGAGATTCAAACACTGGGGAACAGCTTATAGAGGAAGGTGATGTCATATCACCTGTTGTAATGAGAAAAAAAATCCGTAGTCCCTGTTTAACACTGAGGCAGCGGAGTGAAATCTGCATATAAATTCCTTTGTTCTGCAGTCAAATTCCAAAGGGGTAGCCATGTTAGTCTATTGTAGAAAGACAACAGAGTCCTGTGGCACTTTTAAAGACTAACAGATTTATTTATCGCATGAGCTTTCGTGGGAGCTTATTTATCGCATGAGCTTCAAAGCGTCTGACGAAGTGGGATTTTCTCTCACGAAAGCTCATACGATAAATAAATCTGTTAGTCTTTAAAAGTGCCACAGGACTCTGTTGTCTTTGTTCTGCAGTTTCTCTTTGAAGCTGCAGATTTGTTATTCATTTGTTTGAGCACCGCTATTAACAAGTCATCAATGGAGCACGGAGGGAGATTAAAGTGTTCCTCTATTCGTTTTTGAATGTTGTGATTTCTGAGGTCAGAAATATGTCATCTGGCTCTTTAGTTCCTCCCTGTGGCATTTAGCTGTTAGGGGACAGAGTGAACCCTGCTCTTCCATGGACCTGGTAACAGTCCCATGCAATATAAATAGAACCATTTCCATTTTTCTTTAAACCTTCTTTAAACCTGCCACGAAGCAGAGTAGTTCAGCCGTTTTAATGATATCCCAGAAGGTACACTGGAACAATCAAGGAACAAAGGAGCATTTCTGTTTTATTGAGGGAGTGAGTCTTCAATCCAGATACTAAAGCTTTTCCTACCTTGCAAAAATTGTTGAGACTAAGAAATCATTTGTCCTGAACAGGACAAAATGTTGATCTTGAAAATTTTCACAAACTGAAATTCCTCTCTCCAAATTTGGTTTGTGTTTTATCAAAATAGTTCATTTTGATTTTGATGATTTTTAATTTTTTTTCTTACTTTTTTATACATTAAAAAAAAGTTATTTCAAAGTAGAAGACTAATTAATTTTGAAAACATCAAAATGAATTGTTTTGACAAATTCTAAATATTTATTTTTCCAAGTTGAATAATATGTTGCAGTTGATTTTCCTGCAAAAAAGATTTGGTCCACATTGACATGTTTCAAGGAAAAAAACCACAACATTTTGTTAAAATATTCCCAGTTCTACTTGATACTTGTGTAGTCTTTTTCACAGTATCTTGTTCACTGTGGATGTGATGAGACTCAGTGCTATAGCATATGCGTACTGGGTGGAATTCACCCCTGTCTAGAGGACCAGTTAAGGTCCATATGTCAACAAAGGGCTCAAGTGGGACTCCAATGATGCATACACCTCCTGTTGTCCCTTTTGCACCAGGGTGGATTCCATCCAGAGTGCTAAATTGTCTGAATGTGTTTTGAGAGAGAAGATGGGTGAGGTAGTATCTTTTATTGGACCAACTTCTGTTCTTGAGGGAAACAAGATTTCAGGCATACCCAGAGTTCTACTTCATATCTGAGAAATGAATTCAGTGTCACAACTAAATACAAGACGGAACAGATGGTTTAGCATAAGTAGTTAACACATCTTTCAAGAGACCCTTCTAGTTGAAGTGGCCCATTAACACCCAAACAGTCACAGAGAGAAAAGAAGCAGGGAAATGAGTTGAGGGGAGGGTTGTTAGTGGGTTATAGGTTGCTTTAATAAACCATAAATCCAGTGTGTCTAATCAATCCAGGATTTTTAGTTGCTAGTAAAGTTATGAATTTCAACTCCCAGGCTTGTCTTTTGAAAGTGTTGTGCAGGTATCCTTTGAGGATGAAGGTCAGATATAGAGTGATTGCTTTGTGAAAAGTGTTTACTTGCAGATGCTGTGCTGTTTTTATTTTGTATCATTTTCCTGGAGAGTTTGTTTGAGAGCATAGCAATTGTTTTGTTTCACCCATATAATTGCTATTGGGGCACCGCATGTTGTTATGACTTGCATGTCTCGGACTCATGGATCTTAAAAGGTGTGGTAGATTTTGCATCTGTTTTTTTTTGGCAGTGGCTGGTGCTGCTTTGAGTTGGTATGTCCTGTTCTGTGGGGACCTTGCTTCTGATGCTGAGCTTGGAAAGGTGGAAGGATTGTTTCAAGGCCGGAAGAGAAGTTTCAGGAAAGATTTCTTTCAGAATGTGAACAGATGATATAATAGAAACATTTGGTAATACTTCCCTGTAACAAAATATGTCAATATTTTGAACATACAGTTAAGGAGCTCAAATGAGCACAGATGATCTAGTTGGTACCCTTTCTTTGAAAAGTAATTGGAATATTTCAACAATTTTATTACACTTTGGTGTAAAATCATATTATTCATTTGATTAATGCAAAATGCTATCGACTGTTAAGGAAGGATATTGGTCTTTACTTCATAGGTCTTGCCTAGGCAGTAAGGACCGAAGGGTTGGATGATGTGTGAAAAGACCACATAAAGTGAATCTGTAAATAATTCCTTTCCCTTGTTCTTTCCTTTCCCATTCCCACTTAGATAAAATTGTTCAGTAATCTTGTTTACATGTACACTGTTGAAAACTTGTAGGGGGTTACAGTTGAATGATAGTAACTGATAAAAGGTAGGGGTGGATTTATGGTACCTGTAACAAAAAGGCTTTAAAGTACAGTGCATGATTTTAAAGATAAAGCTTTGCAGTGGGATCCTGCTACAGCTTTTTTTGTAAATTTGGGCAAGCCCCTTATTTTCTCTCTCTCTCTCTCTGTGTGCTCCGGTTCTCTGTTTGCAAAATAGGAATTATGTTCTTTCTCCCATGCTTTGTCTGTCTGTTTATTTATATTTTAACTTTTTGGAGGGTCAGGGACTCTCTCTTAATGTATGTTGTGTCTAGCACAAGGGGATCAGGATCTCAGCTAAGCTATTGGAGTTACTGTAAGGGAAATAATAGCGTGGTGGCTTTTTTATATTTCAGTATGTACCTTGCTATCTAAGGAACCATTCTTTGGTAACTTGAAAGTTTTCCTATTTATAATGTCATGTTATTTTATATTGCATATGATTTTTGCGTCATTTAACAATTAAGCTTGTTTACTTCATTTTTTTACTCTTTTCTTCCTTGTCTTTTATCCTTCTTCATCAAAGCGTTTGCTTTTACGTAGCTAGAATTATAAATAACTAGTCTAATTTATTTACTGATGATTCATGTATCAGACGCTGAGCAAACAGCTAACAAGATTAAAGTTTCAGGAAACAAGATTGCTAAAAATGTATAGTGAGTACAAAGGTGGAGGACATACGTTGCGGTCAGAGGCTGGAGATATGTAGATGAAGATGAGTGAGTTTGCTTAAATCAGGTCTCTGAAAGTACTACTAGGACAGTGTTGGCTTCTATACATGTTGTGGCCTTGTCAAATCTGTTTTAGGCGGTATCTAATGACTGTCTTATGACAGTATAACTTATGTTGCTTTCTACCAAGTGACATAAATTACATGCAATCTGAGCGCCAGTGTGCATAGTGATATGTCGGTGGAAGAGCTTTTTCCAGTGACATAGCTAGCACCACGCGCAGGGGCTAGAGTACATTGGGTGAGAGCAACCTGCATTATTAGCTGGCTACCGTGGTACAGCTGCAAACGTAACCATAGCCCATTAAAGTCCTGAGGAAGCAAATATAATCAGCAGTAAGCACTTTCCATTTCCAAAGCTCTGTACAACTATTCATTAACTGAGAACATTGTGTGTGGTGTGTAAGCCTTATTACCGTTTTTTAGATGTGGAAATGAAGGTGGAAAGAACTTGTTTACTATTATCAAGCTTTGAGGAAGTCATTGGCAGAACTGAAATTTAAAACTGAGGAATTCCTGTTTCCCAATTCCTTCCTCTAGAAACGCTTTATTTGTTAGAGAGTACTTGCACCTAACTGGTGGGACTTTGGGGAACATTACATTGTAAGATCTTTCTTGCAGTGTACAATAAGTTTGCAAATACTATACAGTGATTTCAGATATTTAAAGTAGTTGATCATTGTTACTTTGCTCCTAAAGGTTGCAGTTTCTTTATATTTGAACAATAATGACAAACTTCTAGTTTTAGCTACAGATGATGCAAGTTTCAACCGTGGCAGGTTAGAACAAACCAACAGGGATTTTATGTCTTCTTTCCTTAAATATTTGAGTCAATTTCAAATTGGGGAGGCTGAGAGGTTTCATTTGCTACATTTTTGGGTGTGCAAAACTTACTGTTTACAACTGAATTAAGACATTGGTAGCTTTGGTACTGAACCCTGAACTGTAGGCTTCTTATAGGGTTAAATGAGGTAGCTAGTAATCTTTGAGGAATTTTCCTCCCATGTTTAAGAATATTATTCAGGATCCTTATTCTCTGTGTTGAACATTAGAACCATTAAAGAATGCCATATTAGTAACTGTACTATAAAAATGCAAATGCAACAGGTCTTGAGTTTCCTTTCCTTCAGGTGTGTAATTGGGTGGCTATGCTGAGTGTTCAGGGCTAAAATTCCACCTTTGTTATTGCCCTGTACTTTTGCATGATGCTTTCAGGAAGTTTCTGGTTCAGTCATAGTAGTTTTTATTTGCACAGCCATTTCTGATTCATGGTGTGAAACATTCTCTTACTGTTTTTAATAACCAATATGCTATTTATTACTTTGTCGCCGGCAGACTGGCCAGTAAACTGACAAAACCAATCTTTCAAACTGAACAAAAACAAATCCCCTCTCCCCCTTCTGTGCTTGGACTGATTACATAGTCAAAATATTATAATTTTGTTGTGCTATACCCTTAATGGAAATGTTAAAAGGCAGAAAACTATAAATGTGCCCATCATGCTTATAAAACCCTCTTTGGACATCCCTGGCTGAGGAATGTTCATTAATTTTCCTTGGATGGTTGGTCTTGAAGATAAGAGTGCTGCAGGAAGTATTGCTGGGAATTAACTTTGTCTCCAAATAGGCTGCATTCCTCTAGTCGAACCCAGTTATCAGTTAATGGTGCAGCCTTTTGGGATCATCAGATATTCCAGAGCAATGGTTCTCAACCTTTTGCAGGTTGCGACACACTTGGCGCATATTGCAACCTTACAGGACACACCAGTTCACCTTCACCCCTATGGCCGAATCCAGCCATCTCCTTTGCTTTCTGTGATACACCATTGTGTGAAGACATAGTACTGTGTCCTGACACGGTGGTTGAGAACCACTGTTCCAGAGTGCACTGTTCTTGAGGGTGTGGGGCAGAGGAAAAGAATCCAGAGAGGGCACCTTGCTAGGTAGATTTTCCTTGAAATCAATGGGAGTCTTTCTGTTAGGTTCAGTGATTGCTGGATCATGCCTCAGGTGCACATACATTCTTCAGAAGGGGTCAAAGAATAACTTGAAAATTCAATCCTTTCAGCAAGAGGGCTGCAGTATTTTAAGCAGCCCCAGGGAGTTACATGGGGGTTGTACAGGCATTTTACTCCACAGCAATCCCCTTGCCTTCCCTCAATCTTATGAACAAGGATTTAATGGAAAGTTATTTCCCAAGTGAATAGGGAAGTATTTATTTCGGTTATCAACATTCAGAGACACAAATGTTAAAGTTTATTAAAATTCAATGATTTTAAAATCTCTTCATCTGAAAGTACTTGCTCCATTTCCTTCATGCTGTTAAAAGAAAATTGTATTTTGAGAGTTAATACTACACTCTGGAAAAATGTTCATTTTTATGTAGCATGGAAATCAGGTGGCAGGTTTAATTACTAGAAGACTAATAATCTTTCCATAATAGTCAGGTTACTGCCCGTAGGACATCTTTACATCCACCACTGTTTTACAGGCGGTGGAGTAATATTTTTAATAAGCATTGTAAACTAATAAATCATCTGGCTTACTTTAACAGCCAGCATAATATAATGCAATTTCAATACTTTTGAATAAATATTTATACAAAAGAGATTTTATATATATATATATATATATATATATATATAATAGCACCTACATTTTGTGATTTGTTAACACAGAACAATTATCAGCCAGGGGAAGAAAAGCTGGCTAACAAAAACTGTATTGGTGATTCTGGTGCCAAAGCCAACGCCTGATGAGGCATTATCCATGAGAACTTCCTCCCTTTCTGAAAACACAGGGGGAAATAGTTTGTGAAATAACAAAGAATGAAATGAGTATGAGGAACTTAATTTAAAAATTCCTACCGGTATCTTATACTATGGACAATAAAATGGCTAAGTGTGTTTTCTTTATAGTGGCAGTGTGATGCCCGGTCTACATTAAAAAAATTAAGTTGATACAGTTACAGCACCTCAGGTATAAAAATCTACACATCTCATTGCCAGAACTATGGGGACCTAAGCCATGCTGCAGATGCAGCTAAGGTGCTGGAAGAATTCTCCAAGAATGGGTTTGTTGACCTAGCTATCATTGCTTGGGGAGGTGGAGTTCTTACAGTGAAGGAAAAACATTTTCCATTGCTGTAGCTCCTATTGATACTACAGGGTTCACTGACATAGCTAGGGGACCACAGCTATACTGCTGTAGTGCCTGGTTGTGACATTCTCCTTCCAGAATCTGGTCTTGTGTGCTGCTGTGCCTCTCCAATAGCCCACTCCCAGACCCTGACTTACCCTGCTTTGCTAGATGACCACCCACTCCAGGGCCAGTCTGCACTAGCCTCCTGTGTGTAATTGGTTCCAGGCAATGGAGGTGCACTCTCCAGCCACTCAAGGTACAGTCCCTCAGTGAGCACACACAGCCCCCAAATATCACATTGGGAATGTCTGTCTTTAAGGGATCAGGACCCTTCCCCAATCACTGTAGGCTCATAGGCTATGTCTACACTTGCACTTTTAAGTCGACTTAGTGTGTCTACACTTAAAATTAAAGTCGACTTAAAGGGGAACTTACAAAGTCAACCTAGAGCGTCCACACTGGATGCTCTAGGTCGACTTTGTGGGGCTAGGGGGACCTTGGGCAAGTCCATGGTGGCAGGGGGGGCACCCCTTGTGTGCAATGGGGCAAAGGGGGACAGGGATCCTGGCAGGGCAGAGCCCTGTGTGTGATGCTGTCTGGATTTAGGGAAGCATTTATGATATTATTTTCAATGGATATCTCATAAATACTATAATCCATAGAAGCTATGTCATGTTTGGTATCAATAGAAAGGTAGTAATTTGCATGGAATGATTATATAGTTTATGTCTAGGAATTCTATTTCAATTAGAAGTTAGGAATTTGGTGTTCTATCTATACTTTAACTTATGTTATTTTATTGAAATGACTGAGAGAGGCGGATGTGTCAAACCATTGTGTCCTTAATGTTTAGGAATTTTCCAGCTACAATGGGCCCAGGGAGTAAACTGACGAGCCATTAAGGACACAATGGTTGTATTCCTTATGTCCCCCAATGGCTCATCAGGTCACTCCCTGGGACCATTGTAGCTGGAAAATTCCTAAACATTAAGGACACAATGGTTTGACACACCCGCCTCTCTCAGCCATTTCAATAAAAACATAGGAATATGGTGTTCTATCTATACTTTATGTTATGTTGTTGCTGTGCTACTGTAGCATTGGCAGCGTAGACCAAGCCCTAGTCTTTTATTTAAGAAGCTGACAAAGCAGAGGGTATTTCTGAGGTTGCATTGATTACCATTACGTTTTCATATCACCTTTTCCAGAGACTAGAAAAACACCTGCGAAGTGTTACCCAACCAGTGAGGTGGGATTGATCTCCGTATCACAATAGCTTTATGAACATCTGAGTAAGAATGGATGAGACATAATACAGGCTCTGAGACCTTTCATTCACGGGATTATTTGCACTTCCTGTAAGTAAGAGTAAACCCCAGTCTCCTGCCCATATATAGCTGATAACATTCTGCTGATGTAAATTTCTCCTGTTGGTTTGACTGGTTCTGTTTTCCCGAATGCAGACTTCCTGTTCTAAATTGCTGTGGAGTGTTGGTATGTTCTAAATGCTAAACCACTGTTGCAATCGGCTAAAGAGGTGGGTGCAGTTTTAGTCCCAACCCCCTCATTACCAATCTTCCTATACCAAGGACCCCTATGCCAGGCCTCTGTTCAGTCCCATCTTTCTTTCTTTCCTTCCCCTTCCTGCTCATGGAATCCAGCCTGAGGCTGGACAGCTAAATTGCAATTTGATAGCCCAACAGCCTGAACGCTGTGAACCTGAATCAGCTGACACAAGTCATCTGCGAGTGTTTGACTGCAGTGCACATACACCCTGAAGCAAAAAAAAAAAAAAAAAAATTGCTCCAGTCTTAGGCATGTCTACACTAGAGTGTTTTGTTGACCAAAGTCAGATTTTTGCACCAAAACAGTGGTTGTGTACACACTGATATTCCTCCTCTACTCCTGCCAACCTAATTCCCCTGATCTTGCAACAAAATAAAGACACCTTGACAAGAGGCATAGAGCTTTTTTTGTGCCAAAATCTCACTGACATAGCATTGATGTAGACCTTGTGCTTGGTTCTGTCATGGTAAATGGCCTCCAGGAAGTGTCCCACATTGCCCACCCTGACCTCTCTGGCCATTGCCATCTGCTCTCCTCCTTCAAAGTTCTGGGAATTTTTGAAATTCCATTTCCTGCTTGGATGGTGTGAAGACCTAGCTGACCATCCTGGCCCCACACAGCAAACTCTCTCCCAGTTAGAGCACTCTGTAGCTTTTGGATCTGACCAGCATTTGGGGAGTGGAGATGGTGCAGTCTCAGTTCCATTGCTACCGAAGGCACTTTGATACCTATGGTCAAATTTTCTATTGAATAGCTGAGAAGGTCTGTGAATGGGACACATTAGACTGCTGTGTGAAAATCAAGGACCTGTGACAGAGGGGTTCCAAAAGACTAGAGAGTCACACTGTCACTCAGGTGCAAAGTCAAAACCTTCTCCCTCTATAAAGAGCTGAAAGCCATCCTCAGTGACAACCCCACCTCCACCACCAAGAGACTCAGTGATACCTCCATGAGCCCAGGGACACTGGACTCAACCCCAGTGGAGAAGACATGGATGAGGAGGTCAAATTGGAGGATGATGCAGAGCAGGTGACCAGACTTTTTTTTCTGAGATGGGGAGCCAGGACTACTTCTTGACCTCAGAGGGTTTGAGCTGGTCTCAGCCCTCCAGCTCTGGCGTGCAGGATTGAGGAGCTCAGGTAGGTGATTTTTTTTTTTTCTTTGAGTGGCTACTTCCCAATTACATGAGACATCGTTGCATGATATGGTTGGTTGAAGGTAGAGGAATGCTCAGGGACAGTTGTGTTTCCATGTGCTTCCCAGTTCTCTGTTCAGCTAGGCAGTGCAGTGGAAAAGTGTGTTAACGCACACTGAGATTTCATGGGGATCCTTCAGCGAGATCTCTAGGAAACTTTCCTGGATGTACTTGCCAATCTTCTACTTGAGATTCCTTGGCAGAGCTGCTTTGTTTCTTTCCCCTTGTAAGAAAGTTTCCTGTTCCAATTAGCAATCACTTGTGCAGGGACCAAAGTGGCGCACACGTGAGCAGCCTAGGGATCCAGTTTGAAGCTACTTAATGGAAGAGATGCAACCTAGCATCCCTACTTATTTTAAAGAGTGAGATATTGCTTTTATGACCCTTGCCTATGGAAAACAGTGGCACAGTTTGAAATTTTGTCCCCATTTACCTGCATCAATGCCACAAATAATTATCCAGAACCTTTTCCCCAGATTGAATGCCCTCCCCCCAACACCAGGCACAATTCACCATGCCTAGGGTGATGGTCAAGCTGTATGTGCGCTAGAAGACAATGAGAAAGGTGTATTTTACAGTAATGCATCAATGCTGTTACTTCACTCACAAAAATGCATCTGTTTATTTTGCTTCTACAGATAAGGCCATCGGGGGACCCCCCACACCTGCTTAGCATCTGAGGCGAATAAGAAAATGACCACAGAGAAGTAAATAGATATTCAAAGAACTCCTCCAGTCCTCTGAGACAGGAAAGAAAAAAGAGGACGGGAGGCATACTCTATCTGAAAATCAAAAAACTGGTAGGCAGGAGAGGAGGGAAAGCTAGGAGCAAGTGTTAGCAGGCCATGAGTGCATGATAAAAGCCATGGAGGAGCCAACGGAGCTGCTAAAACACTGCTGACTGAATTCATGTGTGCTTGCAGCCAAACACAAAACTGCTTTCCATGCCCTCCCCAAACTCCACCCACACACAGAGCTGTCCCGAGGGAGGGGCGGGCAGGGCCGGCCCAGAGTCCAGGCTCTGTGCTTCTGCTGAACCCCCGGGGGATCGGGCAGGTGGGCTGGCCCAGAAGCCAGGATCTGACATTCTGCCTCTCCTCTTGCTGCCAAAGGCAGTGGGGAACAATACGGTGTGGGGGTGAGGATGGCACTGCACCAGTGTGGGCCCTGCAATTCTCCACTGGGAGCGGGGCAACATGTGGCCCACAGAAACGAGAGGCTGGGATGGTTGCCCTGGTCGCCTTGCGCCTTTCCCCCCCGGCCCTGCCCCTCTCTCCCTGCTCACACATTCCTACTTATCTTCTACTCCATCTCAGTACCCCATTCATTCCACTCCTTTGAACAGCTTCCACAACAATTGCTGGACTTCCACTGAATTGTCATACCTCGCACTGCACCTCATTGCTTTTGGCCCTCCAGCCCAGCTTTTCTTGTGTGTGTCATGAATAACTGTTACTTAATAAAAACAATTTCTGTGAGGAATAAGCCATCTTTGTCTCTTGCATACAGTGGTTGCAGCTCACATTGATACACAGTGCAAGCTGGATAGCAGTTGTAGCATGGCTCTGTGCTGGTTGGTGCTCATTGTCAAATTAGTGATTTGAATGGCCCCTCATTGTGTCCCACTAGTAGCCCTGACGTGGTTGGTTGCATTCAGTCACTAGGTGATTTGCCTCTGTACGCCACCAATGGGAAAATTTTCACCCTTACCTTCACGATTATTATGGAGTACACAGCAGCTGGCTATAACCATTGGGATAATCTCCTTGTTTAGAGCTAAACTTCCATAAGGGCATCACCAGTGAGTTTTTAATCAGCCAAATACCCCCATTCAATGGTCATTTGTCACCTGCTCAACCTGTTACTGCAGTGCTTCTTGCTGCTATCCAAGTTGCCCACATAAGACTTCATGAGCCATGGGAGTAGGGAGTAGGCTGGGTCTCCCAGGATCACCATAGGCATTTCAACATCCCCCATTGGAATCTTTTGGTGTGGGAAGAAAGACCCTGCTTGCAGCTTTCTGAATGAGCCAGTGTTCCTGAAGATGGCTGCATCGTGTTCCTTCCCTGCTCAACCCATGTTGATGTCAGCAAAATGCCCACAGTGATCCATGAGTGTCTGACGTACCAGAGAGAAGTACCCCTTTCTGTTGATATAGCAAGATGGTCCATGGCCAAAATTGGGATATGTGTGCCATCTATCGCCTCGCTGCAGTTAGGGAATCCCATCTCTGCAAAGCTCTCCACTATTACATGCATATTTCCAAGAGACTCAATTCTTTGCAGCAGAATGTGTTTAATGGCTCTGCACGTTTGCAATAACACAGCTCCAATGATGGACAATGATTAGCAACTGGCTGGTAGCGGCGTGGAGTTGCCAACTTCCACATGGCGATTGCCATGCACTTCTCCATCAAGAGGGCAGCTCTCATTAAGTGTCCTTGCACTACAGGGCAGGGATGAGCTCTGAAGAGTTCCATGAAGGTGTCTTTGCACATTCAAAAGTTTTGCAGCTCTTGTTCGTCATCCCAGACCTGGATAATGATGTGATCCCACCACTCAATGCTTGTTTCATGCACCCTAAAGAGCAGCAAAGAGGGTGTAGATGCTCCATGATTACAAACACTAATCCTACGTTGTTTGTTTGCATGGCATACAGCAAGTCAAGCGCCACAGATTCCAGTTCCGATTGGGAGCCTATGATGTACTGCATAACCAGATGCGACTTGTTCAGAATGCTGACATCAAACAGTAGAGGGCAGTGCAAGATCCATCTTTTCAGATAGAAATGGCAGGCATACTGGAAACTGGAGCCTTTGAAAATTCTGTGGAACACAGTCAACCCATAGAATGATGGGACAGAAAATACCGCACCCTGGGAAGTTGAGCCCACACGCATGATGAACTGCTATCCCTTCCACCTTCTCACAACTCCTAGGAGCACAAGCTGGCGAGTTGCACAGTGGGGTAGTTGCCTACACTGCACTACTCTCAATGTGAGTGCTAGAGCACCAGCTGTGGATGTGCTTCAGTGCCCAAACGAGTGCTGTGTGGACAGGCACAAGCGCTGTAATGATAGAGCTTTTTGCTCATCGCTGTAACTTGCATCGACAAATCTATCTGGTGTAGACAAGGCCTTAGGGGCAAAGATAAGGCCTGAGTGTATCAGCACTCTTGTGGTGAGTGGGAACACTGCACGCTGTTGACCTTGGGGCATGGGACTCTTTATGCAACTGTCTGTTGTTTGCTGCTGTACAATAGTAGTTAAGGCCACAGCTATGTGTTAAATTTTATAAAGCAGATTTGTTTGCATTTTGCTTGAATGTAAAGATGAACTTTGAGCTGAAACTTGAGCAGAAACATTTGTTTCTGCCTCACCTTCAGTGCTCCCAGCAAGTGTGTGTTTTTAATGCTTGACTGCTTAACAGAGCACAAACTTCTTTACTTTTCTTTTCTTGCTGAATGTGTGTGGTGGTCTAACTGAACTGTCTTTGGAAAAATTTGAATTTTCCATGCTGTTTTGCTCTTCATGCATATGTAGCCTAGAGCCAGAGTTAATTTTATGGTGCTGGGGAGAAGGAGAGTGACTTTTTTGTGCCCTCTTGTTGACGAGGGTGGAAAGCAATGATTGTCAATCAACAATATTATTAGATATTTGAACTTTATAGCTTAACAGGAAAACTCACTATTAAGTCTGTAATGCTGATGGGTTTAATTCATGCTTTTTTGCTTAATTAGATGTTAACAGGCTGAAAAGCTAATTCTCGTTAATGCAATATCAAGAGATAAGTGGATGAGTTAAGAATGAAATGACAATCATATCTAAGAACATCACTGCACTTGTTCATTTGCATTTTAACTAGAGAAGGCTGAAAAATGGAATTTCTGTCCCGCAGTAAATTCAGAGACTTTTTATCCCACATTGGGAATTCCAAAGTCAATCTCTGAAATTTTTTTTTTCAGCAAATGAAATACTTGAATATTTAGTTGTAACCTTTGCAGTTTTGATAAGGTCAAAATGTTTTATATGTTATAAAATATTTCAGTAATTTCCCATCACAAATTTTGAAATCATATGTTCCTACAAAATGTTTTAATTTTTGTGGAATTATGATTTTCCGACTGAAAACTGCTGTCAAATTTATTCAGCCAGCTCTAATCATAACTCTACAGTTACATGTGGTTTTTATTGTTGTTTGTTTATTTACAGGTTATCCCAAGTTTTTCAAACACTTGAGCTGTCTCAGCACTGTTGACGGAGCTAAAATGGCTCTAAATTCAGTAAGTAGTTAAATATTCAGTTTTGTTTTTCTGTGGGGAGCAGCCTACCAAAAAATGCATTAGTTAATTATAAGGTCCAGTAAAAGGGGACTTAGATATTCACATCTTTATTTTGTAAATAAGGATTCTTGACTTTAGTTTCCTAATCTATAAAATGGAGAACATACTTGCCTGCATTACAGGGTATTTTGGGAATGAGTGAATTAATGTTTCAAATCTCTGATATCATAGTGATGTATGTAATTTATGAATCGAGCACTCTGACATCCTCAGAGGATTTTACGAGAATACAAAGCTACCCATAAGACAGCTACTGTAAAATCAAGTTAATTTACATTAATTATTGCGAGACATGTTGCTGATTACCGTCCTATGGTTAGAAGGAGAACAAAAACACAACATAAAGCATTCTGCGTGACAAGATGTACTGTGCTGATTATAATGAGTAGTTTTCATTGTAATTCAGAATATAGTAGTGTATTTATTTTGTAGTGAATTTGGTAAAAGAAATAACACTTTAACAGAGATCTGATAATGAGCATTGAAGGGATGCTGTCAACTGGAAAATTAAATGCATCATTGAAAATTTTGCCCCTAACGTCGTAACTACCCTTTACGTTATTACAGCTGAAATAAGTTAGCAAAAAAAAAATTGCTCTGTTTTTCCATCTTGTTCATTTGAGTCTGACAGCATTTCAACTCTTTTTTCAATTAAGGAGAAATTGGCTATGCAGAAGAGACTCTTCTAAATATCAATAGAGACTCAAAACCCCCCTCTCATTCTAAAGGCATTTAAAATATAAAATTAAAACATATGTAGAGGGTGATCTATTGGAAACTAGTTGTATTTTTTTGTAATTAATCTCTCAGTTGAATGCGTCTCTAAGGCTTTGTTTATTCTAGTGTTTTTTTTTGGTAAAACTTGTTGGTCAGGGGGGTGAAAAAAAATAACTTCTCTGACCGACATATGTTTCATTGACAAAAGTGCTGGTGGGGTCAGTGCTATGTCAGGGGGAGACACTCTCTGCTTGTTGGGGGTGGTTTAATTCTGTCGGCATAGAGCAGCCACATGGGGAACCTTACTGTGGCACAGCTGCAGCAGTACATCTGTGCGGTCAGGGCCAGCCTGACCTTACACATGAACTAGGTGATCGCTTATGGCGCCAGGCTTTAAGGGGCCCCAAATTAGACAGAAGTGAATTTTTTTTCTTCTATTTAAAAAAAATACATTAAGATGTTCATTCTAGACTTTCTTATTGTTTTTCTGTATTGAATGTGTGGGTTGCCAAACTCATAGTTCACTTAGGGCACCAAAAACCTTGGGCCAGCCCTGTGTGTGATCTGTAATGTAGACGTGGCCTTAGTCTCTCTTTCCACTTCTCAGGAGATGTTGTGTGTCTCTGGTGTGTGTATGTAAGTGGTGTACATTTCTGAGTTAGTGTAGTGTGAATTAGTGGGTTTTACTGTATTTACATATGTGACTTTTTTTTACAAACTATTATATGGTTCTAACTTCGCAATATTAATGGTATTTTTTTCCCACTTTCACCTCAATTTTGCTATTTAGGGGCCACCGCCATACTATGAAAATCATGGTTATCAGCCAGAAAACTTCTACATTTCCAGACCGCCTGTAAATACTAACTTGTATCCACAATATCCTCCTCAAAGTTATCCTCCGTCAGTGCCACACTATGTCCCAAGAGTTCCTACCCATCAACCAGCTTCCCCAGTAGTACAGCCAAAGCCTCCATCAGAGAAACTGTGCACACCACGTAAGATTTGTCTGGATTTCTTTTTGTGAAGCCCGACTGCTGTCTGGCATGTGCTAACAGATGAAATTTGTTTCCTGTCAAGCTCCCCAAAATCAGGACTATCTCTTGAGCTCCTCTTTGCCCCTGAGCGTGCTAGGTAGCCAAATAAGTCAATCGCTGTTACACTTTTTGTAAGAGGCATGAAGAGTTGGGTGGTGCTGTGAAGTGATGAGGTGGAGAGATTCTTAATATCTGAATGTCAGGTTCACACCTGCTTAGTAGTGACTGAAGGTTGACTGTTTGAGGCTTGGTATTCATTACAGCGTTGGCTCAATAAGGCAACTTATCTGACCTAATTTTCTCAGTGTACATACATAGGAGAGCCTTGCTCCCACTGATGTAAGTGCCCTACTCCACCTCCACAAGAGGTGTAGGGCTTACGTAGTTAGGGTGACATTGCGAGTTACTTACTTCTCTCATGGCTGTCATTCTTGTCAGTTGCAAGGGTCCAGGCCAGAGCCATGAAAGGGACAAGGAAGCCAGTTGGGTGGAGGGCTCCAGGGTTGGGAGACTGGGTGTTATACCGAGGCTCCTGGTTTTCTACTGTCCTGAGGCTCCCCATTCCCTGCCAGGAGCTATCCAGCCTCCAGCTCCCCACTGGGAGTGGGGCTGTGTCCGCTGGGTTCTCAGCTCTCCACTTGGAACTGAGCTGTGCCTGCCCAGCTCCCCGCATTGCTGCCCCCCAAGATCTTGGCTCACTGCCGGGAGTATGGCTGCCACCCTTCTCTCTCCAGGCTCTCAGCTTCCTGCTGGGGCAGTAAGAAGCTGAGAGCCTCAGGATGACACTAAGTCTTCCAGGGAGGAGCTGAGAATTGGGGGTAGGGTTTGCAGCACCTGGGTTCCTGGCGGGGAGAGGGGGTGGGAGGAGGGGTTGGGCAGCTTCAGAAGGAGAGCCAGGAGTTTTGGGGAAGCACCTGCTCCCAGCACAGAGTGGGGAGACTAGAAAGCCTGGGAAGGGGCAGCCAGCTCCTGGCAGGGAATGGGTTGCTTCGGGGCAGCAGCCATATTTCCAGGTTGCGTCGTGCAGCGCTGAGAACCCAGGCTCTTAGCCCTCCACACTGCTCCTCTTAAATCAGGGGAAGCGCCTCTGGCGAGGATGCATACCACCAATAGAAGCAGGGCAATATGAACATAATTTTTAGTGTATATATACCCTAAGTTACCTGTGGGGAGATAGGAATGGAGACTAGCCTAGTAAAACTTGTTTGCAAACGTAACTCTTCTTTTTCTCCCTTTTTAATTGCAGGAATTAAGAAAACTGTATGCACCGTTTTATCCATTGCAATACTACTACTGGGTGCCATAATTGCAGCTGTCCTTATCTGGTATTTTGGTAAGGATGTGTTGGTGTTGATAGAAATCTTCTATTCAAAGCTAAAATATCTGAAGACTTTTCATTTTTACTCATAAATATGTCATCTTTAAGAGGGTGGTAAATTAGAACCAGAAACTCTTGTTATCTATCTCTTTTATGAATCCAACTTAGTTTAATAGCTAAAAGCTTAATTCTTTGTCAGTAACCAGTGTCACTCTTGTTGTCCTTTCCTTCCTTGAAATATGTTTTCATTTGGTAAATGTCCTTGACTCAGCACTAGCCTCTTACTCATCTGAATTCTCTGGGACCCCATAAACTGTGTAGCAACAACTAGTTTAGGACAAACTTTTGCACAGCTATTTTAGTAATGTGATGTTTAATATAAGGAGTGCAGTTTACCTCAGTGCAGTGGGCTTTTTGAAGGTGCAAGTGACGTTGGACTTTGTGTGAGCCGTCTGTAGTGGGGTGACTTTAACCTAAGAGGCCACTGATATACAGTCCCTGGAGTGAGTGATAGGTTATTCAACTTCCCGCTAACTTCAACCCCAAAGTGAAGTGAAGGGGAAGAGAAGAAAGGCAGGGTCAGTTATGCATAGACATGTTAGACTAACTTTTCACAAATGCTATGATTGGACCACTTCATTTCTGTGAAATATGCTATTTTGTCAAAGCTGAAATGTTTTGTGGATTTGCATTCATGGGCGGATTTTGGAGCTTGCCCTGGGGAAGGCAGCTCCAAAGATCCAGCCCCTCCACCGCCCCGAAACCCACTTCACTGAGGCTCGATCTGGGGCCGAACCCATTGCCACTGGTGGCCACAGGTCCCCAGCCGGGACTGAAACCCATCGTTGCTGGCAGCCCCAGGTCCCCACTGGAACCCGCCAGCAGGGAGCGGCACCGGGTCCCTGGCTGGAGCTGGCTCCCAGCTCTGGGTCCCTGGCCGGAGCCGGATCCGCCAGTGGTGAGTTCCGGCCCTGGCAGGGGACCCAGATCCCAGTGGTGGTGGTGCGGCAGGAGCAGACCCTGGGATCACCACTGGTGTAGCCACTCTCTACCTCCCCACTGAGGTAGGAGCGGGCCTTGGCTGGGCAACGGCCCTGATTCCCAGCTGGGGCCTGCTCCTTTCTTAGTGGAGAGGCAGAGAGCAGCAAATCAGGGGAGGCAATGCCCCCCCCACCTCTTATAAACTCTGCTTCTGGATGTACTGGTTTTCATAAAACTTTTGAAGGGAGGGTTTTTGGATCTTGGGCAGAGGTAGACAGTTATAGTTTCAGACACACCCAACACAACTGTCCTTTCTTGAAAGGTTTTGGTTTTTGTTCCTTTTTCAAATGCAACCAAATTTCTTGGAAATTTTTGCACACAGAATAGACATCCTCTTGTCCATCTGGTGCTGAGCACCAACAGCTCCCACGTTCTTCAGGTGGAGTTGGGACAGCTCAGTAGTTCTTTTAAAAAAAATATCAAACCCTCTATTCCATCTCCTAATATTAGAACTGCTTGAAATAATTTGATTTAAGCAGTTTTTCAGTGAAGAAATTGCTTTTCCATTAACACTGAAACATTCATTTTGGTAGAAATTTTCTGGTGGGAAGAATTGAAAAACTTGCAGGTCTATAGAGCTTTTTGCCCTTCTCCTCCCCATACCTTTTTTTCTTTGTGTGTATGTGAGAGATATGGTGGTAGCTGGGGAAGCAGATATGAAGAAGGGGGGAAGGGGACGCCTCCCCACCCCTCCAAAGAGTGTTTTTCAGCTCTCAAACTGGAAGACCAAACAATTCTGGGATTTGGGGTGGAGGAGGAAAACCCCTATTTTTTTTTTTTTCAAGTTTGAAGTTTTTCATAGAAGAAAATATAATGCTTTTTGACCAGGTCTAATGCAGATCTAATGAACATATACAAAAAATCTACAGAGTGATGCATTCAGTAGAGAGTGGATTTCGCTTACTGGTTGAATTCACCCCCACCCCTGAAGAAATTTTCTCATTTTTATTGTGAGGATCTAAAATGGAACAAGCTGATTTTTAACTGGTGTCCTAAGAGAAATCTGGCTCTCAGGCACATTGCTTGAAGCCTTTAGTGTATGTACTTAGTTTCCTTAAGTTTAGTCAAAACCCTGTTGTTGGGCTCCAACAGGGACAACTGGATAAAACTTAATGACCTTTTGTTATTCAGGAGGTCAGACTTGGCTTAATTGTGCCTTTGGCCCTAAACTCTATGAAAATTTCTAAGTACAGAGACGTCCAACATGGGGAATGCCTGCTGCGGTATTAATCCCTATTTTAATAGTCACTGTATGGACTATGCACTAATCACACCAGTTAACAGAAAGCTGAATCTCTGAAAAGCAAATTTATTTTAAAAAGAAGCTCCTTTCATCTAATGGCCTGCTGCCCTCATAAAATGATGTATCCAAGTATGTCTTTCCTTGAGGCTTAAAATTATTTTTCAGTATATTTTACAACTTTGATTGTATGGGGAAAAATGAGTATTTAAAAAAAAAAATTTTTTTTTGTCATGGTTTGAAATGGTACCATAGAGACTTAGTGGTGGCAGTTAGACTAAATTAATTTCTTCAGTGCCAGGTTTAACTAGTGAGTAAACAAAAGTTGCATTGACAATTACCTCTGGTGAAAGGTGCGAAAGGAGTTCAGAGTATAAAATCTCCCATTGTATCAGACCTCCTGCCCCATATTTCTTTTGTATGTGCTTTCCCCAAATTGCGAAACAATCAGAAACTCTTTCAACATTTGGCTTAAGTTTTCTAGGAGAATGTTGGTTAAGCTGAAATCAGAACAATTTGCAGCTGACTCTTATCTCAAGGATCCCTTTCAATGACCACACACTCTATCTTCTGATCCCCTGGCAGTGGGCAATAGCTGTCGTGGCTCATCAATAGAGTGTGGATCTTCAGGGACATGTGTGTCAGCATCTCAGTGGTGCGATGGCGTGGCCCACTGTTCTAATGGTGAAGATGAGAACCGGTGTGGTAAGTATTTCAGGTATGCAGAAGTAAAATTGTTCTGAGAAGTGTCTTGGTCACTTCTGAGCCCTTAGGCCTTGTCTACATTACAAAGTGCCACTAGCTTAGTCGAATATATGGCTTTATACTGATTTAGGTAAACCAGGGCGAACCCCTGTATGGACAGTTTTCTTTTGGTTTTAGAGTGGCTTGATATCAGCTTAAATCCATTGCTAATCGAGTTGCTAAACTAAAATAATCCACACTTAAACCCAATCAAAGCCACATGGGGTTTGATA
The DNA here is from genome assembly GCA_007922175.1 of Pelusios castaneus. Taxonomy (NCBI): domain Eukaryota; kingdom Metazoa; phylum Chordata; order Testudines; family Pelomedusidae; genus Pelusios; species Pelusios castaneus. The sequence goes on along the minus strand of ML685929.1, from coordinate 1,362,837 downwards.
CCAGGTTGGTTTAAAATCACAGCTTAAATTAAACTGGTGTGACTTTCTGTACAGACAAGGTCCTAGAAATGTCTGCATTGCCTATTGCGTAGCTGGTTTTGTGGGGTGGTACTATCTGCCTGAGTTCAATGACATAACTTGGTTTATTTCTTATTAAACTGTCTTTTCCACTACTCCCCTCACTTTTCATCCTCTCCCTATCTTGCTTCCCTCGTGGAAAAGAATCCACCTGTCTCATATTAGTGTGTGCCAGTCTAAAGCAAAACAAGTGTTAACTTTTCAAAGAATGCTTCACAAAACTTTTAATGCAGGAGGCTGTTTAACTGATTTAGTGACTTCAGCTGAAGAAATGGAGAGAGGGAGACTTGCTTTTTTTTTGATTGCAGTTGTACATTGAGTGGATATTTTCAGAGAACTGTCCACAATGATTCTAAGATCTGTTTCTTGAGTGGTAACAGCTAATTTATACTCCATCATTTTATATGTATAGTTCTGATTATGTTTTCCATTCATGATGAGCTGGCTGTAGTCAACAGAGATGATTTGGTTGTGGACATCATTAATAGGTACATTCAAAAGCCATATCCATCTTGTTTTTAATATCTGTGTTCTCTAATACAGTGTTTCTTAATCTTCAGTGACCAGGGAACACCTAAAGGTATTAAATACTTTATGCGGAACACCTGATGAAAACTTTCTCCAAAAGGCCAATATGTAATGTTCATAATATCTGTGTTCTACACATTCCCGTGAAAATGATTCAGGAAACTAAATTAAATACAATTTTACAAATATAACATGCATTTACATCTAAAAAATAGATACATAACGATTATGCATACAACTGAAAATAATATTACTCAAGTTGTAATGGGAATTTTGGGCCTGTATGATCAAACAAAGTTATTCTATATTCTTCAGGTTCCTCAAAGAAAGTCTTACCTTGAAAGTTATGTCCAAGCAATTTTGATGCTAGCAGTAACAGCAGCAGGAAATTTAAAATGCCCCAACTGTAGCCAAGTAGCAAGGTGGCGGCAAATGCCAACAAGCATCTGGAATCTCCCAGACACACATCAATTCACCACATTGCTCCTTCCCCCTTCTTCACACAGGCCCCTCTCCGCTCCCCCAACAGGGAGCGGTTGGGGTCGGTCGCAGAGAACCTTCACTGTGTCTGTGGAGCACCAGCTGAGAAACACTGCTGTAATACATGTTTTCCAGAAAATGGTCTTGAAGAGGACACATTGCTTCATTTGGGCCTACAGTTAAAGATGTCCAGGAAACGGTTTTCCTGTCCCATGAAAATATTTGAAATTTCAAAGAATTTCCCCTTCTGCATCAGGTTGAAACAGAGACCTTTCAAACTCTTGAGAAAAATAGCCAGCCCACAGTAGCCTATTGGTTAGGGTACTCCTCTAGGATGTAGTAGATCTAGGGTTCAAGTCTCCACTCCAGTTTAGGCAGAACAGGGATTTAAATTAGGGTGCCTTGCATCCCAGTTAAATCCTTCAACAGCTTGGGTAGTGGTTAGTCTGACCAGAAATTCCATCCAGGATCACTGAAACTGAGGGTCTTCCAGAAAAGTTTGTTTAAACCAATCAGCTTTTTCTGACCCAAAAACAGTTTTGTTCCCCCCATTCTCTTCCAAAGTCATCCCAACTAGTGCACTGCTTCTAATCTCTGGATCTCTGATCTTCTTCCACATTCTGTGTTGTACTGACACTTAATTGTGCATCCTTTAGTGATGATTTTTCCTGCTTGGTAGCATAATTGGGTCTCTTCACAATAATATAGCTTATTGCACCTTTCCAACTTATTCCATCTTTTACTTGAACTTTTCATATTGAATTCTTTTTTGTCTTCCTTCTGCAACACTCTGTCTTTCCAAATCAGATACATGAGGTATAAAGCAAGCTGTTCCATGTTAAAATCTTTGTTTCATGATTTTGTATACTAGCACAGGATACAATTTTCTTATCCTTTCATCATCTTATCAGTTATTGCTGTTCCTTCAGGCTAAGGGTGGAGCATGGGAAAGAGTCGTGATAGTTTTAAAATGTTCATATAATAAAAAATCAACACTAAAAAGTAAATACAACTTACACTAATAACTCATTCAAATGCCTTTAGAAGAAGTAATAAATATGACACTCAAAAATCCAGTAAATGAGCACTTCATAAAAAGTGTCTGTGTCAAAAGGTAGCAGCAACTGGAAGTTTTTCTTTAAAACCAAAAAGTAACTTCAGGTGCTACCTTTGTCCTGAGAATCCCTGACAGCTTTTGTGGTCTCCCAATTGACTTTTTATTTATGTTTAAAAATATACATACAGGAAGAAACTGAAATTAGCTAGCCACAAAGTGATGTAAACTGAAACAATAACCTGCTATCTTTTCTTTAATATTTCAGCTCTATTACTCTTAGAGGGAGTTTATATGAATAGTAGGTGCAAAATATTTTGTAGGAATATGAAAATTGTAGGCTTCAAACAGACTGGTCAGCAATGCTGTCTTTCTTGATTGCAGTTAGACTGTATGGACCAAATTTTATCCTAGAGGTTTATTCCTCAGTCAGAAAGCTCTGGTATCCAGTATGCCAAGATGACTGGAATGATAACTATGGAAAGATAGCTTGTAAAGACATGGGATATAATGTGTAAGTATAACAGTCTATTTGTGAAAGATGTACACCTAAAACAATTGCTTCATTAAGTTTTTCTAAGAATGGACACCTGCAGCAAAAAATCAGTTACTTTTTTTTCTGTTGCCAGTTTAATTTTCATGAATAGAAAACTGTCTGAAATTAAAAAAAAAAATCAATAAATATTGCTGAATCAGTGATAGCTCTTCCAATAAAAAATGTAATGCATGTGATATATTCAATAGCTGTAGGATGTGTTTGTGCAACAATACACGTGGGTGTATATGGTGCTTAGGATCCTTTTGGACTGAAAGTGTGTCTGAACTTAAACTCGTATCCAAACCTATTAATAGTGATCAATATTATATAGAAAGCCCTGACCTATGGCGAACACTAAAGATTTTATACTGTTCTTTTACAAGAACATTGACATAACCACAGTGTCTGGGCAAATCATCTGTAGGTATAGTTACTTGTGTTGCTAATGTTGTGTGTAGGCAGGCAGGAAAGACTCACAAATGCTGATTGGCTGCTGTTGCCACGTTTCCATCCATGAGGTGGTGGGAATGATTACCCTGTGCAGAACTTTACGATCTATACCATGAAGAAATGTTAGATGGAAGCAAGGTCTTATATGACTGTAAAAGTAGACAAAGAGACTAGTCACTCAGAAATTAAAATTTAATTCTGCCTCAATACAAGCCCTTTGTAGATCTTATGATACAGTATTCTGTCATATTATTGTTCATGTACTAACTTTTGATTGGTGGAAAGTTTTGCATTACTAAAAGGAACTTTCTGATGGGATTTGAAATATCGGCCTTTCTTAATAAATATTTTGTTTTGTACAGAAATGCTTACTACTATAGTAAAGGAATAGCAAATGAAAGAAATTCTGTGAGCTTTATGAAGTTGAACACAAGTGCTGGGGACATAGACCTATACAAAAAATTGTATCACAGGTATTTTATATTTCATAAAAATAATTTTTAAATATGTTTGTCTAGTTTTAATTGGAAGCAAGGTGCTTCCACCACTGTTATAAAGCAAACCCTTCTGATAGGAATACAAATTCATGTAGGTTTTGCCAAATTGTTTTGTGTGGAAGGGGAAAAAACAAATAAAACATAGCCAGAAAATCAAAACATTTGTGTAATATGGGTTTTTTGTTTGAAATGACGTCTGCTTCAAAATGTCCTTTTGAAATAAATAAATTAAATGTTTTAAAGAGGGTCAAAAACAAAATGAAACTGTTTGTTTCCGGTCAAACAAAACATTTAATTCAATCCCAAAATTTATTTTTCCTTTTTTTCCCCCTAGAAATGCTCTACTTTATTTTTTTAAAATGGGGGAATAAAAGTTCTTTTAGCTGATCACAATAACTGATATTCATTATATTAAGTCCACAATTTTCAAATAATTCCTGGCTCTGTTTCCTTAAAGGGTATTTTTCAATTCCTACTTAAGCTTGATTTCTTGAGGACACTGATTTTTCCCTTTTGCATTCAATCCTATTCTTTGCACACCATCCAAAAGATTGTTGCAGCGAAAACATATGATGATAATTACTATATGGAAATTTGGGTTGATAGTGATAACAACCATAAAATATTAAGTGACCCACAGTATTATTTTGGTATCCCATTTTTAGTGTCCCTTGAATATGCATGTAATAGGAAATGCAGAGATAAAAGGACACCATCTAGAGTTGCAGACCCTAAGTTAAGCTATGTACTAAACATATGGATGTTCTCAATTCAGTTCCTTGGTACATGAGCAGCTACACTTGCAAAAATTCTCCAATTCCCTCCCTTTTTTATTTTTTAAAATATTGCTATATGAAGGGTCGAGAGCCATCTGCCACCCCAAAAGGCGCTAGTGTGTTCACATCTGTTATCCACCATCCTTCACCTCACTCTTCATTGTACTGATGTACAATGGGCCATCCCGTTCCTGTTTCTGCCAGTTACAGCCAGAGCTACACTCTTCCCACTAATGCTCCTGCTGAAAATCGAGGAGACAGAAGTGAAGGCGTAAGAGCACTGCCAGGGCAGGCAGGGAAAGTGAGTGGGGGAGAGGGTGAGCTCTGTAGGGGTGCATCTACACTTGTAAATTAAGTTGACTTAAGCAGGTTTAAGTCGACTTAATTTACTCTGTGTCTACACTTGAGTTTCCTTAATTCGACTTAAGCAGTTCCTTAAGTCGAATTAAGGAAAAGTTAGTTCGAATTAGTAAAAACTCATTTTACTTCGAACGAACCCTTAATTCAAACTAGTTAGTTCGAATTAAGTCAATGTGACCATATTAGTTTGAACTAATTGCTTAGTTTGAACTAACCGGCACATTGACCTTAATGCAACTGACTAATTCGAGCTAAGCAAGTGTCATGCATGGCACTTGCTTAGTTCGAACTAGCATTCTAGTGGGGCCATGCTAGTTGGAATTAAGTTAATTCAAACTAACTAAAATTAGTTTGAATTAGTTAATTCGAACTAACTTTGGTAAGTGTAGACATAGCCTAAGATTCCTGAGCTAGAAGGAGATAAGTTTGGTTGGATGGAGGGCACAGTGTATTGCTGAGGCTGGTAAATGGAGTCTTTTTATATGCACTAGTAAAGACTAACTGTTTGTTGATTTATTTTAGTGACTCTTGTGTATCAGGATCACTGGTGTCTCTGCGTTGCATAAGTAAGTGTTTTCTGTATCATTAGAAGAATGAAACTTTTCAATTTGTGGTTTCACTGATTGTCTAGAAATCAGCTGTCCAAAGGTTCCTGTGTGTTGAAGCACATTTTATTCTGTTGGGATAGAGACAAGCTAGATGTTGGATCCCAAATTTTCTTCAGTTAACTGTATAGTTGCTGTCTTTATCAGATCCTTTGAATGAGCTGCCTAAAATTTAATTACATAGAAATTGCCATATAAAAATCAGGCTAGGCCATTTAATCAAGAATTCTGTTTTGACAGGGACCGGTATCAAATGTTTCAGAGGAAAGTCCAAGAAACCCTTTAATGGGCCATTGAGGAATAAGCTGTCATATTGTAATTTTTTTCATAATCCATGACAGTTAGTGAAGCATTTATCCCTTCTAAAGTTTCCTACTCTGATCTATGGATGTTCTCATTGCCCATAGTAATAATTTTTCTCTGTGACTCAGAGGATAGCAGGACTGCCCTGGGGGGGGCGAATGGGGCGATCGCCCCGGGCCCCACGGGTACGTGAGCCCCGCACACTCCCGCTCCCAGTGGGACAGTGCAGGGCCCGTGCGTGCCGTAGCCCCTCCTCCCACAGACACCCCATTGCCTTCAGCAGTGAGCCGAAGGCAGTGGGGCGGGGTGGGCCGGGAGAGCTATGCCCGGCCCCTGGGCTGGCCCTCCCTGCCCCTAGGGTGGAGCAGGCAGGCCCAGGGGCAGAGCACATGGGGCCCAGCCTTTGGGCCAGCCTGCCCCAAACGGCCGGCTCCTCCCCGCAGGTGGCCTTGGGGCCGGGGCCGCCAGCGGCCATCGGGGCTGGGACCGGAGCCAACTCCGGCTCCAAAGCTCCCTCCCTCCCCAGTCAGCCTCCGGGCCCAGGCCCCGCTCCCCCACGGCAGGCGGCCCCCCCCCCCCCGGCCCAGGACTGGAGCCGACTCCCTCCCGCCCGCAACAGGCAGCCTCGGCCGCCGGAGCCAGCTCCCCGCACCGGCAGCCTTGGCCTCCCGGCCCAGGGCCAGCTCCCTGGGAGGCGGAGCGGGCCAGTCAGCCCACCACGCTCCCCTTCAGCATGGGGGGACGGGGGCCCCACTTTGGCCAATTGGCCCTGGGCCCCGCTCCCCCCACAGGATGGCCCTGGAGGATAGAATAGCTCTTTCCTCAGTTCTGCTTATGCCTGTGTATAGTTCCCCCCATTTTATGGTAAGTTACTTATTCTAAGTAAATAAGGGACATTTTTAATATAGTTTTAGAAAGGACATTCTGCTATCCTGGCAAACATCTAGGAATAGGTTCTTGTATCTATAGTAATAATACTTCAGATACCTATCAAGTCTTTGTATATTGTATAATTATACATATTGTCTGGTGGGGCTGTCTGCAATAGAGGGGCCTGAACATAATGCCCAGGAGATCCTTTCCAGGCCAATGTTCCTCTAGTTATCCCTACCTGTTATACATAGAATCCATAATCATCAGAATATGATGATGTATGGCTTTTCAGCCTATATCTACAAGTGTGGGAGCTCATCTTTCTCCCCTATGTGAGGTCTAGTACAGAAGTAGTAGCATGTCTGACATGGTCAAATCATGCAGCTCTTCTCACTTTCCGCCAATCACTTTTCTGTCTGTTCTTATAAATAATCATGCACTCACCTTCTCTACACCCTCCTCCCCATTTGGATGGAAAGAAAGGAGGAATGATAAGATGACTGACTCTATGGCTGAGGGGATAACAGTGGTTGTGATATACCTTAACTTCAACAAAGTTTTGATACGGTCTCCCACGGTGTTCTTACCAGCAAGCTAAAGAAGTATGGATTGAGTGAATGGACTATATGATGGATAGAAAGCTGGCTAGCTGGGCTCAATGGGTAGTGATCAATGACTCAATATCTAGTTGGCAACCAGTAATAAGTGGAGTTCCCAGGAGTTGTTCCTGTGGCCAGTTTTGTTCAACTTCAATAGTGATGTGGAGGAGGGGATGGATGGCGCTCTCAGCAAGTTTGCAGATGACACTAAGTTGTGCGGAGTGGTAGATATACTGGAGTGCAGGGATAGGATACAGGGTGACTTAAATAAATTAGAGGATTGGACCAAAAGAAAGCTGAAGACATTAAAAAAGGATAAGTGCAGAGTCCTACACTTAGGATGGAAGAATCTCTAGCACCTGTACAGACTGGGGACCTAGGCAGCAGTTCGGCAGAAAAGAACCTGGGAGTTACAGTGGACAAGAAGCAGGATATGAGTCAACAATGTGTCCTTATTGCCAAGAAGGCTAACAGCATATTGGGCTGTATTAGTGGGAGCATTGCCAGCAGATCAAGGGTAGTGATTATTCCCCTCTAGAATGCTGTGTCCAGTTTTGAGCCCCCTTTCCCCCCCCCCCCCCCCACTACAGAAAGGATGTGGACAAATTGGACCGAGTCCAGAGGAGGGCAACAAAAATGATTAGGGGGCTGGAGCAAATGATTTATGAAGAGAGGCTGAGGGAATGGAATAGAAGAATGAGGGAGGATTTGATAGCAGCCTTTAGCTAGCTGAAAGGGGGTTCCAGGGAAGATGGAGCTAGGCTGTTCTCAGTGGTGGCAGGTGACAGAACAAGGAGCAATGGTCACAAGTTGCAGTGGGGGAGGTCTAGGCTAAATATTAGGAAAATCTTTTTCACTAGGAGTGTGGTGAAGAATTGGAATGAATTACTTAGGGTGGTGGTGGAATCTCCCTCCTTAGTGATTTTAAGGCCTGGTTTGACAAAGCCCTGGCTGGGATGGTTTAGTTGGGGTTAGTCCTGCTTTGAGCAGATGGTTGGACTTGATACCTCCTGAGGTCTCTTCTAACCCTATCTTCTATGAGTCTATGAATGAAAAATTAAGCTAGTCCCATGTCATTTTGTTAGAGTGGTAACTTGGCAACTCCTCTCCATCTCTTCATGAGTGAGAGTTTTAAGGATTCAATGGGGAAAGCAAGTACCTTGTAGGGAAAGGGAGGGGAGATCTCTGAGCCACCATGTTTTCTATTGGCAAGCAGAAAGCAATATGTCATGCAGGTCTACGTTCCACAACCATTCTAAGCGGGAAAGGGTCAATAATCCTACATACTTGTGGGTATCCCTTCCTTGGGTTTGTTTGTCTTCCAGCTGAAACACAGATGGTTAAAAGGAACCATCTTTTCATTTCCCATCCAAGGACCAGCATCTGCCTACTACAGTTTGCGTTGCATGAGCAGTGAGAGTGAGAACCAGGATTTTAGTATTGACCCATGAGTTTGTGAGAGTGCTAATCCTGACTAATTTAGACACCCTGGTGGACAATTTTAAAAGCTACCAAATAGCCAAGAGTAGAGAAGCTATACATATGTCATCTATGTTGAGATCAGTGTGACTCTATATTCCCATCTAGCGGGGTGGACCACATAAGAAAGGTTTACAAGTCTGTTACTTCCTCTGATTCTCAATTCAAACAGTAGAAGCTCATGGTTTCAGAGTCAAAAGTCCTGGATTCAGTCTCCCCAAAGACATAGCCAGTGGGTCATGAAACGTTTTTGCTGATAAACTGCATTTAAAATGTTCAGCTTCCTGGGTTCCTGTTCTCCAGGTTGTTAACTGGTGATGGCTTTTAAAATGGGAAAACCCCAACATGATTTTGAATTATCATTATCCTGAAACTTGAAGCCAATAATAGTTGAAAGCAACTTCTCACACATGCCCATCTTTGTGTATTTTTAGGGTGTGGCTCATCCAGTAAAAAAGTGAATATTATGGGCAGAATCGTGGGTGGAAGTGTTGCAGCACAGAAGGAGTGGCCGTGGCAGGTCAGCCTTCAGGTCCAAGGCACCCATGTGTGTGGAGGCTCCATTATCACCCAGGAATGGATAGTGACCGCCGCGCACTGTGTAGAAGGGTAAGTTTTAAGCAACTGCAGTCTGTGAACTGGTTCCCCAAAGCAAGGGAATTCTGATGTTGCACAACATACACAGTTGGGTATAGATTTTCAGGATGCTGGATGTATTGACTTCAGGTGGTGGGAAAGTTAAATCTAAGAGAACTTTTGTGATTTAAAACTGAATTGATGAATTCTTCCTTGTGTGTATAAATCTTGGATTGATTGCATGTGCAGGTGGGGGTGGGGGTAGGAAGAAACTATTTGGTTGTATGTTGTATGGTATTCTAACTTCATATCATGTTAGCCCTATTAAAGGAAAATTACTTTGAAAAAGGGTAGTTGGAAATTTGCTCTTTGCTCTCAGTGAGGAGCATCTGTTGCCAGGCCTGGCATGAGTGGGGTTTGGCCCTTTTAAAATTAATTAAATTAATTAATATATAGCATAGAGGTGCAGATATACTAAAGATACAGAGGACTTTGGATAATTATGCTGATTATTTAGGGAACAAAAACCTACTCCAGAAAGCACAGAACTAATTCTAATTAAAACCATAGGAAGGACTGGCTAAACTGGCTTTTCAACATGTTTCATTTACAAAAAAATCACCACCACCACCATTACAACTGAAAATGCATGCAGTTTTAATCTATCTTTGCCTGGTTCAGCACTGCAGTATATTTTAGTTCGTACATACTTTCGCTTAACACTTCTTAGTATCTCGGCACTAAATACAACCCTGGCCCATGTTGGAAATTCACACTGTAAAAGCCTGTAATTTTCTATTATTGTCCTTCCCATCTTGGTTTGAGGAGTACAGCTGTAAAGAGGACTAGGCTTAGGGTTGCAATGCCTACATTTAGGTGCTCTGCCCTAGTGGAATCCTCAGCACCCAGGTTCCCTATACAATGCATGTGGAGTATTAGGTACCTAAGAATGATGTCCTCACAAAAGCAGCAAGCTGAGTGAGGACCTGCCTAGGTTAGTCATTAGGAAATGATAAGGAGAGGGGTGGGTGCTGAGCCCTGCCTCTCTGAGGGGCTTCATTGCCTAACTGGGTTTGAGGAAAGCGTCTATCTTCACTTAGGATTTATATCTGAGAACCTACCCTTGGAGTTAGGGCTGACCTGGCTTAGGAGTGCCTCTGTGATGTTGGCTCTTTATGCTCAGTGACCAGAGGATTCACCCAGAATGTTGGAGCCTGTAATTGCCAGGATCACCTCTGGAGTCTTTTTAAAAAACCAGTGTCACTTAGCTATCCACAAATCATTTGGTACAGAGGTTGACTTAAGTGATAGCACACTTACATACCACAGTTATTCTGCAATTTCACATTTGGAACTCTTGGATGAATACCATCTGCTCCTGTTGACTTTTACTCTTTCTCTTATTAAGATTTTATTCCTAAATCTCCTCTGTTGATACCTCAACCAAGGCAGTTCCTCAGGTTTGTCACATAAAAAGAATGATTCAGGTGTGCGAATCTCCCTCACAGTCACATCTTGGACCAAATCCTGTGTGCTATTTAGGACTAAATCAAGAATTTCCTCCCTCTATCTCTGATTCAAGGACTAGCTGTTCTAAGTAGTAGTCATTAGTGGCGTCTAGAATTTTATTTCTGCATCCTGTCCTTGGGTGATGTACCCTGTCAATATGGGAATAGTTAAAACCTCCCATTATTAATTGGGTTTTCTGTTTTGTAGCCTGTCTAATTTTCCTGAGCATTTCACATTCACCATCATCATCCTGACCAGATGGGAAGTAGTATATTCCATCTGCAATACTCCTATTGCTTAAGCATGGAATTTCTACCCACAGAGATTCTGTGGTACGGTTTAATTCATTTAAGATTGGTACTAGAGTTGACTCTGTGATTTCTTTCACCTATAGTGTCAGCCCCCCCCCCCCCCCCCGAGCATGACCTACTCTGTTAGTCCTATATATTTTCTACCCTGATATTACTGTGGCCCATTGATTATCATTGTTCCACCAAATTTCTGTGATGCTAATTATATCAATAGTCGCATTTAATACTAGACAGTCGTTATACTATTTTAGTATTTGGACTTCTTGCATTTGTATACAATGACTTGTCATTATAAGGTTGTCTGTTTTCATGTGATGCAACTGAGTGGGACTCTTTCATTTGACTGTTTCTCTTTAATTCTTTTTTGTACTTTTTCAGCTTCTGTTCTCTCCTCTTTATTAGGATATAGAGGATCATCTTCAATATATCCTCCTGTCAGGGATGTCTCTTACTGAATCTTGTGCTCTTTTGCACCTGTCGGCTTTTCCCACAGCCCTTAGTTAAAACTCTTCTATGACCTTTTTGATTTTCCATGCCAGCAGTTTGGTTCCCTTTTGGTTTAGGTGGAGCCCCTTCTTCCTGTATAGGCACGCCGTTTCCCCAAAGGTCCCTCAGTTCCTACTAAATCTAAATTCTTCCTCCAAACACCACCATCTCCTCCACACATTGATACCCTTCTGTTCTGCCTTTCTCACTGACCCTGCATATGGAACTGAAAACATTTCAGAGAATGTTGCCAGAGAGATCCTGGACTTCAATCTCTTTCCTAGCAGGCCAAATTTGGCCTTCAGGACCTTTTTCTGTGTCATTGGTAACTTCATGTATGGCCACCAGCTCCACCCCACCTCTGCAGTGTATCTAGATGTTTTAAGAGGCCCACAACCTTTACTCCCAGAAGGCAAATACCTATATTTCTGATAACTGCATCCCCTCTCATATTATTATACCTGGGATTCCTTCCCCGAACACTACCTTTTGCTGGTTAGGCTGGTAAGTCCCCTTGTGAATCCCATCACTGTGACCGGTTACCTTCATTGTCAGTCACCGAAATGGCAACAAGACTTCATCAATGGGACGACCTCTTTCTTATATTGTCTGTCTGTCTGCATCAGGGTGTCTAACCTTTTTGGAGTTTTTCTCACTCGCGGGGGGGCTGGTGAGCAAATTTTGGGAGGGGAGGCCAGGGAGAGCGTGGGGAACATAGGGAGGGCAGGGGAGACAAGGCAGAGCTTGAGGAACAGGCACAAGGCATGGTAGGGATGGTGGGAAGGACAGGGTGGAGTGGGGGGGGAGACTGGAAATGCAGGAAAAGTACAGTGGGAAAGGGTGGGGTGGGGGGGAGGGCAGAGGAGCAGTGCTACTGGGGGGTGGGACCTGTTGCTTCCTTTCCCCTCAACCTCACTGGCTCCCAATCCCCCCCACCTGTGCTGGATCAGCTCCCCGAATCCTTCCCCTACACTGGCTCCCCAGTCCTGGGCCGTTCTCTGCCCCGATCCTGGCCTCACGCTGCCTTCCCGCTTCCTTGGTCTCAATCCCAGCCTCGTGACACCCCCATCCCATCCCTGCCCCCCCCCAGCCTGATCCTGGCCCTGCGCCCCCCCCGACCCCGAACCTGGTCTCGTGCTGCAGCTCCCACTCCTGAGCTGCCCCCCCCGACCACTTTCCCAGCCTGTGTCAACTCCCTCTCCCTGGCCCTGTTCCTGGCCTCGTTCCACTCCCTGCTCGCACCACATCCCGGCCCCGCACCACCCCTGCAGGCCGGTGCTGTCCCCCTGGCCACAATGCCAGTCTCACACCCTAAGCCACCTCTCTGACCCCTTTCCTGGCTGTGAGCCACCCCTCTGACACTGATCCTGGCCCTGCACTGCCCCCATGGCCCGATTCCAGCCCCAGGCCTTCCTGGGGCCTCACGCCACGCCTCCCAGCTCTGTGCTGCCTCCCCAATCCCACCTCCCACCACCCTGCACCACCTCCATGGCACCTTCCCTGGCCTGTGTTTACCCCCCCCCCCCCGGCCCATGCCACCCTGACCCTATTTCCCAGCCCTGCACTGTATCTGCCCCCCCTCCCTCCCCCATCTGAGCCCTGCACCAGTCCCTGGGCCTGATCCCAGACCACCCCGACCCTGCATTGCCTCCCTGTCACCTTCCCTGCCTTGTATTGCCCTGCACTACTTCCCTAACTTCTTTCCCTCCCTGGGCCACTTCCTCGGCCCACGCCACGCTCCCCTGTCCCCAGCGCCCAATCTCGGCCCTGCACCACCTCTCTGGCCTGATCCCAGCTCCTGCCACATTGCACTACCTCCCTGGCACTTTTCCTGCCTGCACTAGCCCCAGTCCAGCCTTGCACCTTCTCCCCAATCTGGCCCCCTGTCCACCTCCCAACTTACCCACTGACCCACCTACCTTACTTTGCTCAAAGAAGCTGCATCCCCCAGGTCTCTCGCCCTGGGCTATGTGCATAGGCGTATGCAGGGCAGGATATTTAAAAAGGCCCTGACCAGACCCCAGCTGCCGTGCAGCAGTCCATAGGGCGAGTAACAGCTCTTGGTGGGCCAGAGTCCTACATCTTCAAACTGTGGGTAAATGTGGAATGTCTGGGTCTGGATTTCTTCTGTACTCTGTTTCTTTTCTCAGTACCATCCCCACTATGAACACTGGCTTTCCAAGCTTCATTTCCATATATAGATTAAATGTATTAACCCTCTTCTTGCTGTTAAATTTGGCAGCTGATTGGGAACAAAAGGCATCTGTTGTTTACCACTCTCTTAGGATGTAATAGCTCAGTGGGCGTGCTTACTCATTTACAGTGAGAAGTCAGTGCGATTTGAAATCATTTTGCTTTTGCAGGAGAAGTAGATGGGGCTTCTGCTTAATACAGATGCAAATAGTCTAACCTTCTTTTACTCTCTAGACAGCTCTCTAATCCGTACTATTGGACTGTGTATGCTGGGATTCTGACGCAAAAGGAAACAAAGGACAGAAGTGGATACAGAGTGCAGAAAATAATTTCTCATCCAAATTATGATTCAGAGTCTAAAAACAACGACATTGCCCTTATGAAGTTACAGACAACACTGAGTTTTACTGGTATGTATTCCGTTGCTGTGCCCTAAAACCAAACCTCTCAGCTGCAGAATTGTCCACTCCCTTTTATTTATTTTTTAAATTGTCAGCCATTAAAGAGGAAGGGTTTACTCTACAGACAATTAGAAAACATAGGAAAAATACAAAGCATGGGAGGACATTTAAATAACACATAGTCGGTGCTCCAGGATTCAACCCTAAGCTGCTACAAAATAGAATCTGTAATAAAACTTTTAAAATTGGATTCCAGTTTATCAGCTATCAGATAAAACTATTCAGAAGTGAGCAGGTAAGACAGGGAATGTAATCAGCACCACCCTCTTCAATATACGCTTACATGACCGGCCCCATCTACTGGAACTCCAGATTCTTAATGAAGAAATTCCCCCCGCTGCTGGCGATAGGCAAGTGTCCTTTTCGCTAAGAACAGCATGAGCCCTACATATTAGGATGCAAACAAAGGTTTGTGTAACAAATATTTAATTGTTAGTATGCATGCTGCAGACAACCAGTTTGGAATCTTGGAGGAAGCAGCGTGTTAATTTCAACAGGACGTTCTGTAGAGAGTACACAGTGCTCATGTGAATTAAGCATTCTTGACGAATGTTTGTCCTCACTCTGTGTCCTAATGGATCAGTGACTCATCTCAGCATCTTGCTCCCTCTGACCCACCCATCCCCAAATAACCCCTTTTAAAATAGTTGGCACTAACTTGTTACTTAATTAACTGTTACTTGAGTGATGGAGACAGAACTAACCTGCCTCTGACTCGCTAGAGGTTGGAACTTTAGGTCAAGGCTAAGAAACATTTGGGAAACCACCTTCTGCCCAGACTGTACCTTTTGGGGGATTTCTCATTCCTTTCCTTTCCTAGGAAGCTAAAGGTACAGGGGAGGAGCCTTTAGATGTAGAAGCGCTAGTGTGTAATTGCAGTCTGTAGTATTCAGAGTAAGGTGGGTCTTTTCCTGGGTGGAAGAACTTCTAATTGCATTTTTAAATTTATGTTCTCTCTCACTTAGGCTTACTGATCACCACTCTATTCTTACTTCACAGATGCTGTAGGACCAGTTTGTTTACCTAATCCCGGAATGATGTTCCAGCCTAATCAAGAGTGCTGGATATCTGGTTGGGGAGCAGAACAAGTGGGGGGTGAGTCGTGTGCTTCTAAACTAATGGGGCACTCCTCTAGCTTTGTTCTAAGTTTGTAGTAAACTAAAAATGCTTTTCATCCATGGTCTGTCAGGAACTTTCAGGAGGTAGAAGGACAGTTTTGAAAGATAGCTTCCAACTTGCTGTCTCTCATTCTGTCTTCTTGTCATCTGAGGCAAAATATCTGGCATTGTCAAGAACCTTCTAATGTGTTTCTACACCCCAGTCTGCAAAGCAGCTCAGCTAAGTATGGGGATAGAAATGTGAGCGCAGGAAAAAGGAGAGAAATTAAGATCATCCTGGCAGTCCAACAGTCGGACACTCCTCTTTTGTATCTGCTAGAAGGCGCTAGGAATGCTGTAGGGCCCATGTGCCCTCCTCACATCGCACAGTCTGGAATAGGGTGCATTCTACAGCAGTTTCTTGGAAGTATGAGGGTGTGTGGATTTTTGTCTTCGAGGGGATGTTAGCAGTGTAGTGTTTGTATTCTCTAGAGCAGGGGCTCTCAAACCCGGGGCTGGGTCTCCTCAAAGTTTGAGATCTCCTGATCTAAAGAGAATATCCTCTGGCTCCTGTTGCTGTCCATGGGATCAGAGGGTGGGGTTGCAGTGGTGTGAATAAAGCTTCAGGGAGTGAGTGGGAAAATGAGAGATGTCTCAGGCCATGGAGAAGGTGGAGGCCGATTAAGGAAAGTACCAAGTGACCCTTTAAGGTACTGGGCGCCTAACTCCCAGTGAACTTGCAGGGCATTGTGATAAGGGATTCAACACCCTGTAGGTTCATATCCTCCTATAGTTCTGTGGGGAACTGATCCATTTGCAGCTAAGCTGGCAGTTTTGATTCCGGTCACTTTAATATACATGTTCAGGATAATGTGTTGACATCTTCAAAGGGATTTTTAGTATTTGGTGTGTGTTTGTCTGTTTGTTTTCAAATCACACCAAACTGCAAATGTCAGTGTTTATCCCATGGCATTGCTGACTTGTTTTGATCTTGTGCACCACTGGAAACAGATTTAGTAAACAAGCTGTAACTTCTACATCGGAGATAATCTGAGATGTGTGTTCTAACTTTGTTTTTGTCCATGTTTCAACTTCAGGTAAAACTTCAGATGTCTTGAATGCCGTAATGGTGCCTTTAATAGAACCTTCTGTATGTAATTCTCTCTCTTTCTATAATGGCTTAGTTTTGCCCACCATGATATGTGCTGGATATCTGCAAGGGGGAAAGGATTCCTGCCAGGTAATAACCGGTGTTTATTTTACCTCTTAATGATTAATGTTTTGATTATCATAGGACTTGCAGGAGAGGGTATTTAAAATGCTAATGACTATGACGGGTCTATCTAAATAGACAAGTGATGGTCTTTGGAGTGATGCAGTCATGCTTCCCATTTTCATCCTGCAGAGGAAGATTCTAGAGCTAGGGCTGCTAGTTGGATTCCCCCCCCCCCCCCCCCCCCCCCAGTTTCCTTTGATGTCGGTATCCATCTATTACTACATTTGGGAAAAGTGCTAGCCATTCATTTTCAAATGCAAGTGGGTAACAATTTCAGGAGGGCATTGAAAATGAGTGATCGTAGCAAGACTTTTCTCTTGCTGGTGAGAAAGGGAAAACCAGTCATCTCTTAACCTTTTTTTTTTCACAGCAATGCAGTCCTGGCTCCAGCTCAGGTCCCTGGCTGGGGCCAGATCCAATTGCCCTGGGTTCCCAGCCGGGGCCGGTCTGGCTGGGTCAGGACCAGATCAGCCTGGCCCCATGGCTGGATCGGACTGAGTACCAGCACCTTTTCTTTTCTTTTCTTTTCTTTTCTTTTCTTTTCTTTTCAAAAATAAAAAAAGCACTGCCCAACAATATATGAATTTTTGCATTTTTGTTGGGTAAGCTAACTGTATAGTACTTTAACTACTGGTTTCAGATCATTTAGTTTTCAAACTGTGGGGCATGCCTTCCTGGGGATGAGGCACCACAACCAGGTTATTGATGAGGCAAGGACCTGACTTGTTTCTTCAAACTATCATGGATAAAATCAGCATTTCTTTCATTAGCTGGAGCCTCCTGCTTCAGCTCCTGGTGTGGCTGGGGTGGGGTGTGCCATTCCAGCTTGCTGGCCTTTCCAAAAGCTGATGGGCATCCTTCTTCCTTCCACCTCTGCACCCCAACTTGGAAGGCAGTTCCTCTCTGCCAGTGCAGGCTCTTGCACACGCATGCTGGGGATCATACTAAGGCCAGAGGAGTCTGCCACCTGTTAGTGATTCTAGCAGGTCCCAGGGGCATGAGGAGAACACGCAGCATGGGTTTTGTGTCCTGCAGAGGCTGCCCTTCTGAAATAAATCCTGGCCAAAGGATTCTTGTGGGTGAGGGAGCAGGAGGGGGGCTCCTTGACCCTACGTGTCCATAGAATACTGTTTCTTAAAAAAGGAGTGTTTGCGTGGGACATGAACCTTCACAGGGGATTGCAGCACCCCCCTCTCCCCCCCAAATTGGGAATCTCTATTTCAGATGCTGTGTGGAAGCAATACTTAGTGGTGGGTTGGTTCCCTCTAAGACACGGCTACAATTTTTGAATGTGTATTTATCAGCTCTTTGCGACAGGCAAGGTCACTGATAGCATGCTTGTGGGCTTTTGTTTTGCCCAGGGTGACAGTGGAGGTCCGTTAGTAACTGTGAAAAACTCAGTGTGGTGGTTAGTTGGTGACACAAGCTGGGGATCTGGCTGTGCCAGTAGCAGAAGACCAGGAGTTTATGGGAATGTGACGGTATTCACTGACTGGATTTACAGAAATATGCAGGTAAAAATACATTCCTGCTCTTTCTTCAATGTTTTATATTGACTTTTAGACTCAAAGTTTAAGGCCTCCTGATCATCTAATCTGAGTTTCTGCAGATTGCAGGCTGTAGAATCTCACTCTTGCAAAAGGCCCATAATCTCTGGCTGAGTTACAAAAATCCTCAAATCGTGATTTAAAGAGAATCCATTATTTATTATTCCAAATCCTCATTATTCATGTTTTAAAAAATACCACCTTTTAAAAAAAGGCCTTGAGAGCTGTTAACTGGCTTTAGAAAACACAATGTTAACTGAGATAGTTGATATTCACTACTTTTTTTTCTTCTTTTTAAACAGGCAAATAGATGATCATGGTATCTACAATTCTTGCTGAATTGTGTTTTCAAGAACAATCCTGAATGGAGATATGGCTTTCTTGGCTACCTTATTATGTACTTTTAAAAACAATTTTCTAGGTCCTTACCATTTTTTTATTTCTTGCAAATAACTGGGAGTTTTGCACACTCAGTTCTGTGCTGGCTGCAGTGACTGATTTATTTAATGAAGTAGAAAACTCACAACAAGCACCTTTTTCTTTGATGCCTAGTGACAGAAAGTTGCTATCAACTGGTAACTGACATGATCCTTCCATTTGGTAGCTTCCAAGTTTATAGGGTTTTTTTTTGTAATCACATTTGTAATTGAAATAACTATTGTTTGTTACAAGCCGGGTGGTTTGATAATTCCTTTGACATTATTTAATTTAAATGTGAGTGGTGGTGTGAATATGAAGCTGGGATGTTAGCTCATGACTTGAAGAAGAAAACACGTGGTGAATGTTAGGTTTGGCATTATAAGGAAGGTGTTTCATGCATTGGAGAATAGAAGCAGGGAGAGCTGCCTGGGCATATATTCAGGTAACTAAAAATCCTCAGGATCTTTACAGATGCAGTGACAGCCATGCTGGTCTCTTTTTATTTACCCCAACATAAAGACGACCAGAGTTTAGCTCATTAATGAAAATGTGCTATTGTTCTTAATGGTTACCCTTCACTGGCCCCACATCTGGCATGCAAGAGAAATACAGTAATTACTGTTCTAAAGCTAGACTGCCCAGGTAGGCTGCTGTGAACAGGTCTTCTGGATTGTAGCAGAACACTGTACTGCAAGCAGCATGTTCCGGTTTAGGAGCTGACTGTGAACTTTCCCCTCTGATATACAAAAAGCAAAGCTTTGCTACATGGCTGCCTTTTATGTAGTAGTTCTCTCTGATCAAAGTGTAGATATTGAAGGCTGGGAAAATGTAGAAATCAGAGATGCAAGAAAATAAACCATTTCCACTTAAACACATGACTACCTCAGTGTTAAAGGAGTCTGGCTTTTAATTCCATAGAAAGTTCTCCTTTTACATGTCCTCTAGCTGCTTTAACAAGAGACCAATCACTTAAGCTTTTTAAAAAAAACAAATGAAAAAATCAAAGTTTTATTATTTTAATGTTACAGAAGTGGAAAAATAATGCTGTAGTTCTGGATATGAAGTAAAAGACATGGGAATACTGATCTATTGACACCCTCCCCCCAAAAGAGACTCATGCTTTTTCTGCTTTATGTGCTCTCCAAATCTAATTGATTGAAATGACCAAGTGCACCGTAGCTTATTTCCAAATTCAGTTTTGGAGTCACAACTGTTACTGATTTATCTAAATGCCACGTAACATTTTTAAAATGGTTGTAAAGGTTAGAATGTTCAGGAGTGGGAGGTCCTCATAAGTCACTTTAGTGGAATGAGAAATGCCTTCAGGGGAATAACTTTTTTCTAAAATCGAGAAAGTAATTGTTTTGTGAAAAAATTAAAACAAATGCAGTTTTGCACACACCTGGTACAACTAATAAATCTTTTACAAATCATATCTCCTTGCATTTCCTGACTTCAAAATTTTTGTTTGAATGTTTATAAACCCCCTGAGAGTTTGAGATGAAGGATAATCTCTTGAGTTAAGCCATACAATGAGGCACTTAAAGGAGCTGAGTTTTTTTCCCTAACCTTGCACAAAGTGAGAATCCTGTAAACAAGTTATATGACCTGACTTTCAGAAGTGTTGAACATTCCCCCTGCCAAATGACTTCACTGGGAGAGGTAAGGACTTGCATGTGGGGAAGGAAGCTCAGTTTAAGACAGTAAGTACTTGTTTTACTACATCGATGTATGGCAGGTTGGATGTGAGTCAATCCTGGATTTATCTCTAGTTAGAACAGGCATAGTGTGGGTTCTGGGAATATTTGGGTGAGGAAAAGTATTCACCCAAAGAAAAATTAGGTGTCTAGAAGTTTAACACCACCCTCCTTTTGGCTGAATAGGAGCAGCGTAAGGCACCTCTTCTTAATAACGATTGTGGTTTCTGGTGCTGCACAGGCCAAGGAAGCTTCCACAGCAGCAACTAAAGATGGGTCAGTCTGTGCTTATTTGCTCTTGCCAGGTCAACATGGAGCTCTGTATACTTGAATGCCATTTTGGGTATGCCATTGAACTCTGATAGCATCAACCCCCAGATGCTTTATTAAAACTCATACTGCACTTGTGGAGGTTCATAGAACCATAATTACAGCACACACATTAGTTTCACCTAATTCTTTATTGAGCCACATTGACTTTAATTTCTTTGCTGGTGACTGGACCAGGACATAAGGTGACAAACAGCTACAGGATAAGTCCAGCATCTAAAAACATATCTTCCTACAACATTGGCCCAGTGACACTTACCTTTGTTTCTTTTAAGATGGGCTGTAATGCCAAAATGTTAACTATACTAACTAGTTTTGATGGCTAAAATAAAGCACGAGGAAGAACATATGCAAGTTGGAAAGCACTCATTTAAAATATACTTTTTGTTCAGTCTCACTACACTATGGTTTAATTTGGTTGCCTACTGTAAGCTGTATGTTCTAGACTAGAGACATGTCCTCCCTTTAAAATGAACTCATTCAGAATGTTTTCCAAGTAGAAAGAAGCAAAGAATATTCAGAATGCAATCTATTAAAAAAAAAAAAACTAACTAAAAGAAGGCTTTAGAAATGAAATTTTGAAATGGGTCATAGCTGAACAATGAGATATAGCTGACTTTGTTAAGCAATTGTGACTCAGTTAAATGAGTTTCTAAAGTCGGTGTAGACAGATGCACAATTCTAAAGCTCTGCCCTAGATCCTTTTCAGTACAAAGTACTGTCATTTGAAAGACCATTTAAGGCAGAGAGGCTAGACCACAGAAGATTTTATTAAGCGAAGGCGAGCTTGCGTCAAACGACTAATCCGCCCACTCAGAAACTGCCTCTGATCAGCAGCATCTTTCCGTTCCTGAAGTAAGAAGTTCAAATTTTCTTTTTCTTGTAAAAGCTGCAGCATTGAATTCTGTAATTTATCTCCAAATTCCTGAAGGATGTAGAACTGGATGATCAGAGGAATTTGGCTGGAGAGACGTTTACCTGCACTCTGAAAACACAAGATGGTTATAAAAACATTACTGTCAGATAGGAGATGGAAAAGATTTGCTAGAAAAAAAAGTCAATAAGTCAATACAAATTCTATGACAAGTGATTGTTCTATTGAGTATTGTCATGATTGGTCTGAAAATTGTTCAGACAGACATTGGGGATGCAATTTCCCATTCATGTTTTTGTATGGAATTAAAAATGATAAGCATTGGTAAACTGAACCAAAAAGTTCTCTCAGGAGCATAAATATAAGGCAGACCAATCACTGCTGCCTATTTGTATAACCTAATTAATGCTGACATTTTCCAGCACAGGGCCACCCACCACATAACAACTCCTTCCAGAAAAGCCATAGAATGTGGCTGGCCTGCTTCCACAAATGGCTGGCAGCAACTACTTGAGTGGCTCATGAGTAATTATGTGGGAAAAACCATAACGTACTATCCCTAATTTCCAATTTCAGGATTATCTACCCATTTGGCACAAGCAGTCAAATGGGACACTGCTCAAAGTCAATTCCCAGTATCCAGAATTTATTGTGGCATGTCCACTAATCCCATTAAGCACTTGGCTGCTCTAGTGCTATACACAAGCCTCAAAAGATGTGCCACCTTTGAGTTTTGATCACTTATTTAGAACCATGGGCTATTAACACTAATTGTATTTTACTAAATTAGTTCCTACTTAATCTAACCAAAGTAGAGAAGAGGCAGCAATTTATAATTCAGACCAACTATTCAACCTGGCTGACTACCAGAGGGAATTTAAATTAAGATCACTTTTAAGATTAGTGCAAAATCCCAATCTATTGCCCAACATTTCTCCTTTTAGAATTTTATCCTCATTTTGTTAGTACTTAGGTGTGTTGCTTTTGAAAACGGGTGTTATACAGCTAGGAGCCTAATTTTCATAGAAAAACAATGGCTCAGCTGCCTAGGGTGTCTAAAATTTTGCTAAGTGTCTTTGCTGAAGATTCATTGTTTAGTTTTATTTAACCATGTGAAGCATTTTAGGACACTACAAAAGGTGTAGGAGATATAAAAAGCAAGGTCTCTTGCCTTTTCACCCTAGCTCCTAACTTCTAGTGCTAAAATAACCACTTCTAATAATAGAAGTAATACTTTACTTTCCATTTTGTTTTCAGGGAGAGAATAAAGGCCTATTTGGTCAATAGCTGCCTCTAGTAGAAGGAACAAGAAGAGTCCTGTGGCACCTTAAAGACTAACATGCCCGAAGAAATGTGTTAGTCTGTGTACAGCAAAAATAACGAGTTCTGTGGCACCTTAAAGAATAACACAGCTACCCCTCTGGATCTAGTATTAGGGATGCACTGATTTGGATCAACAGTTGAATCCATTTTGTGTCTTTACACTTGCATTTTGCTGGTTGTGCATTGCTGCATGCAGACCAGGCTGAGGATCAACTGAAAATCAGAGTCTTAGGCTATGTACACACGAGCATACTTGTCCCGCAATAAGTTATTGCGGGACAAGTAAAGCGCTATAAATATAGCGCTTTTTCACGTGCACACGTGCACTTTGTTTCGCAAAGGAGCATTCACCCTTGGAATGCTCCTTTACGAAAGAAGAGCAGTGC
>ML685929.1:1307760-1334731 GCA_007922175.1 Pelusios castaneus | reverse complement strand
TGAAGGTTGCTATCAAATCTCCCCTCAGTCTTCTCTTCTGTAGACTATATAAGCCTAGTTCCTTCAGTCTCTCCTCATAAGTCATGTGCCCCAGCCCCCTAATCATTTTTGTTGCCCTCCGCTGGACTCATTCTAATTTGTCCACATCCTTTCTGTAGTGGGGAGCCCAAAACTGGACACGGTATTCCAGATGCGGCCTAACCAGTGTCAAATAGAGGGGAATTATCACATCCCTCGATCTGCTGGCAATACTCCTACTGATGCAGCCTAATATGCCATTGGCCTTTTTGGCAACAAGGGCAGACTGTTGGCTTATATTCATCTTCCCGTCCACCATAACCCCCAGGTCCTTTTCTACAGTGCTGCTACTTAGCCGATCGGTCCCCAGCCTGTAGCAGTGCATGGGATTTTTCCGTCCTAAGTGCAGGACTTTGCACTTGTCTTTGTTGAACCTCATGAGGTTTCTTTTGGCCCAGTGTTCCAATTTGTCCAGGTCTCCCTGGATCCTGTCCCTGCCCTCCAGAGTATCTACCATTCCCCCCAACTTGGTGTCATCCGCAAACTTACTAAGCACGCAGTCTATTCCATCATCAAGATCATTAATGAAGATGTTGAATAGAACCGGTCCCAGGACCGACCCCTGGGGTACTCCACTCGTTACCGGTTGCCAACCAGACAACGAGCCATTGATTCCTACCCGCCGAGCCCGTTGATCTAACCAGTTTTCGATCCACCTTACGGTCCACTTGTCCAACCCATACTTCCTTAACTTGCTGACGAGAATGCTGTGGGAAACCGTACCAAAAGCCTTGCTAAAGTCAAGGTATACCACGTCAACAGCTCTTCCCGTATATGGCATGGGGGGTCACAGGATCCCCAAGAGCATAGGATAAGAGCCAGATTCCGGCTTCTTGTCTGGGGCAAGGGGGCAGGAAAGCCCATGTTACTTTGTCCCCCATTTCATTTGTGGACAGGAACAGCCAAAAGCCTGCAGCTTGAGTCCCCTGAGTATCAAACAGCATAGGAGTGTTTGTGCTGTCAACAGTGTGAGAAATCCCAGAGGGGATGAGTGTACAGCAGAGGAGAAACATTGAAGAGTTCATTCAATATATAGCATGCAGTGATTTCTAATGCTGTATTCAGCCTGTCCATCCCCGTCCCTCCCGCTGCGGCATTTTGACTGCCTCACTCTTTTGTAGGCGTTGATGTGAATTTGGTTCCACTGGGTCTCAGCTCCAAACTCTGCACATTTGTCCATGTCCAACAAACCAACCTTCAGCAAAGCACTGATCATTTGATATCTCAGTTACAGCAACTCCTCCTCTCTGTCTTTTCAAATACCTTACTCTTCCGATACACCTGTCTCCTGAAACAAATTTGCCTCGTTCCCAGCTTCAAGGACTTCCACAACATAGCTCCTTCCTCCCTCTTTCTCTTCTCTAGTCTCCCTTTTTTCTCTCCACCCTCTTTTTTGCTTAGCCAAAGCCAATTATCTGATTTTCAAAGCTGCTCAGGCCCAGAGATTTCAAAATGATGTGGATGCTAATCACTGCTGACAATTAGACCATAAATATCTCTATTTTGTATTTACTTTTAGACCTTCTTTCAGGCAAGTCACTGTGAGTGGCAGCTCCTTCCTGAATGTCCACTATGGCTTCCAATCTCTTCCTCACAGTTCTCTCTCAAAACTTAGTTCTTCAATAGCTGAAGTCATTTATTTTTTAAAAGGCATTCCCTGCCCCACCCCCACCCCCCACCCCCATGATTAATTTGATTTTTATACATCTCCTTAGCAGCCCCATCATTATATTGTCTTTGGCTTTTCCCCTCCCTGTGGTGGTGTCCCCTCTTCTGTTCTTGTCTTAACTCAAGCACTGCAAAGACTTACACACATGCTTGACTTTAAGTAGGCACTTACTACTTACATACTTAAATCTCTACAGGAATGAAATCTAGAGCTTGTAAACTCTTTATGGCAGGACTGAATCTTTGCTGTGTACACTGCTATGCACATATGGTGTAAAATATAGTGCCGTTCATTCAAGAAACTGGGAAATGTACATTTCAGAGCAACAACAAAATGTTACTGAACAACAGACCGTCATTTCTCTTGTGTAAACATTTCCATTTCAGTTTCTCTGTTACCTTATTGCTCAACAATGGGTGCGTCTACACTAGTAAATTAAGTCGACTTAAGCATGCTTAAGTTGACTTAATTTACTCTGCGTCCACACTGGCATTTCCTTAAGTCGACTTAAGCTGCTGCTTAAGTCGACTTAAGGAAATTCAAAGTCGACTTTTTAAGTCAACTTAAGCGGTGTGGACGCCCTAAGTTGACTCAGTCAACTTAGGGAGCTTCCTTCTCGCTGGGACCACTCAGATCCCGAAGAGAAGGGACCACGGGGCTCCCTTCTCGCCGGGACCACTCAGGTCCCGGCAAGAAGGAAGCCCTGCACTCCAGCTGCTGGCTGCCAAGCAGCTGGAGCGTGGGTCTCGGGGAGAAGGGATCCCCACTCTCCCTCCTAGCTGGGACCCTGCGGTCCCCACCAGGAGGGAGCGCGGGAGATGCGCTCGGCAGCTGGAACGCGGGTCTCCCGCGCTCCCTCCTGGCCACACCCGCTCTGTCCCGGCTAGCAGGGAGCACGGGGATCCCTTCAGCCGGGACCGAGCTGGAGCGCAGCTGTGCCAGCAATTGCTGGCCCGGTGCTCCAGCTGTTTAGGGAAGCCCCCAGGTCTCCCTAAACAGCTGGAGCGCCACGCCAGCAATTGCTGGCACTTCAGCTGTTTAGGGAAGCCCGTGGGCCTCCCCAAACAGCCGGAGTGCCGGGAATTGCCAGCATGGCTGCGCTCCAGCTCCTGGGAAGCCTCCGGAGGCTTCTCAGGAGCTGGAGCTCGGTCCTGGCAAGGAGGGAGCGTGGGGCTCCCTCCTAGCCAGGACTGAGCAGTCCAGGCCAGGAGGGAGCACGGGAGACCTGACTTCCAGCTGCTGAGCTGGAGCGCGGGTCTTCCGCTCTCCCTCCTGGTTGGGACTGCAGGGTCCCGGCTAGGAGGGAATGTGGGGATCCCTTCTCCCCGAGACCCGCACTCCAGCTGCTCCGCAGCAAGCAGCTGGAGCATGGGGCTTCCTTCTCCCTGGGACCGTGCTCCAGCTGGAGCGCGGGTCCTGGGGAGAAGGAAGCGCGTGGCTTCCTTCTTGCTGGGACCTGAGTGGTCCTGGTGAGATGGAAGCCCCACGGTCCCTTCTTGCCGGGACCTGAGTGATCCCAGCGAGAAGGGAGCCCCACGGTCCCTTCTCCCCACGATACCCGCTCCAGCTGCCGGCTGCTGAGCAGCTGGAGCGCAGGTCGTGGGGAGAAGGAAGCCCCCCACTCCAACTGCCGGAAGTTCTCCCCGGGACCCAAGTGATCCCGGCTAGAAGGGTTCCCTTCTGCCCAGGACCTGAGAAGTCAGGGGCTTGCTGGGGCTGGGGGGTGGGGCATGGGGCTGGCTCTCCCTGGACCAAACTAGTCGACTTAGAGAATCTATTATAGACTCTCTAAGGTGAGTTAGTAAGGCCCACTTTAAGTTGACTTAGGAGTCCTGTGTGGACTCTAAGTCAACTTAATAAGGTTGACTTAAAGTCGACTTATTTAAGTTGATCTAAATTCCCTAGTGTAGACATAGCCGTAGTCACAAATTCATATATCTGCAGGAAATCTACAAGTTGCTTACATGTAAACCAATCAAAAGTGACTGATCAAGAGTGAAGGAGTAAAATGTAGTTGTGTGTGTACACACAGTATAGTATGCCATTCATTGCATGTTTTCTATCAGGTTCCATGGAATCATAGAAGTGCCAGACTGGAAGGGACCTTGAGAGGTCGTCCAGCACTCAAGGTTTAACTAAGCCATTCCTGACAGTGTTTCTTTGTCTAACCCAGGGGATGGCAATCTTTGCTGGCCAGCAAGTGCCAGGGGCTGGCCTCACCCCTGCATGACTCCTGTTCCCCACTGGCCCACTCTCCCCCTGGAGGGGGGCAGGTAGGTCCAGCAGGGGACAGGCGCAGCACGTGCAGCAGAGCCTTTTCCCTGCTGGCCTCGCTCCCCAGCTGAGGAGTGGGTCCAGCAGGGCACAGGAGCTGTGTCACGCTCATGGCTCTTGTAGCTCCAGACTCCCAGTGGGGGGTGGGGTCAGCAGGGGGATCAGGCGTGGCACTGGCGTAATCTATTCTAAAAACCTCCAATGACAGATTCCATAACCGCCCTAGTCCATTTGTTCCAGTACTTAACGATCTCGATGGTTAGGAAGATTTTCCTATGTCCAACCTAAACCTCCCGAGCTGCAATTTAAAGCCCATTGCTTCTTGTCCTATCCTTGGAGGTTAAGGAGAACAATATTTCTTCTTCCTCCTTGTAACAACCTCTTATGTACTTGGAAACTCACATCCCCCCTCTGTCTTTTCTCCAGACTAAACAAACTCAATTTAAAAATCAACCTTTCCTCAGAGGTCATCTTTTTCAGACCTTTGATCATTTTTTTGTTGCTCTCCGCTTGAGAGCACGTGGTGTCTCACCTTAGCAGCTCTGTTAAGATTGTGAAAATCCTTAAAATGATTTATGGCAATCTCTGTGAAAGATTTTCGGACAATTTCTGAGGAGAGAAAAGAGACATAAAATAAAGGTAGCCATGTAAATTACTGAACTACTGGTAGTGCAAGGTTTGGGAAACCGGCCACATGCCACATCAGTCTAAACTGCCAGGAGCTATGCTTATCCATTCAATTTTGAAACCTTCCATGTCATAGCTGATTTTTCTATCATGGTCCACTTCTATCTTTTTCAGAAATACCATGCATTTAGGAATTTCATTTGTACTGTCAAAAATCTGCAAATCAGGAAAAGTTGGAGAAAGCAGTCTCATGGCTTGAAGCTGGTTTGATTTAGATTCACTTCAACTGCCTGAAGTAACAAGACAGAATTTTTGCCATGTAAACCAAAATGTAGAGAAACCAACATTGTTGAATCTTAGATAACTTAGTAAATAAAACTCACCAGTCACTTTCTTCAGTATCTCAATAGCTGGTTCTTCTAATGCTGTTACTTGTTGTCTTACAATGGACTCAAATGTCTTGTAACTGATAAACCCTGGAAGCTCTCTTCCACGATACTGTTTTTCAAATCTCCACACTTCATGTTGTATAGTTTTTCTAACTACAATATTAAAACAGCATTATTTCAATACACCAGATCTAATGAGTACAGAAAGAAAATTATGGATTTAAGAGACGTTCTTTGGAGGAATTAATACACAGCTGGTCATTAAGCAAACTGATTTCTGTAGAACTGAGCCAAAATATGCCATTACTATTTCTAAGAATGAGCTGTTTGTCACTGAGATGACCGTATAAACTAACAGGAATTGGGACAAGGGCTAGTATTCTGATCCAGACAACAATACTATTGGTTACTGCTGAAAGCAGATTAGACCAACACCTGATGTTTTAGAGGAAGATAAAAGGTAACTAAAAATAAGGAAGTCTAATCTAAGCCTCCTGATACACTCACACAGCACCATCACTTAAACTCTCTCAACATTAGAGAAGTTTGCCATCCTAAATATTAGTTCCCCTTTGATTGAAACATGTGTCCCTCGTATCCACATGTACGAGTGATTTAAAGGCATCTAATCTTGACTAATTATGGGTGGATGTAGGAATTGTAGCATAATCCTGTGTGACTGGTAGGGTGACCAGTTAGCAAGTATGAAAAATTGGGGTGGGTGGGGAGTAATATGTGCCTGTATGAGAAAAAGCCGCAAATAGTGGGATTATTTCCATAAAGTCAGGACATGTGGTCACTAATGACTGAAGGGAGGGAGTAAGTAGGTAATGCTGCATTCAACTCTTAAGGATCATTCCCTTCTGAAGCTCTTAGAAATCCCAGAAATTTACGGGTTTATAGTCCAAGGTTACAAAAAAAATTGTAGTGTAGTTTGTATCAAAGACTGGAGTTTAAGGGGCAAAAATTTAGGAGGAAAGAAGGTGTATAGGGGCTTGTAAAGTAATCCGTCAACCAGAAAAAAATAGTTTCCAATGTGCTTTAGAATTGGAAGCCCAAAAATTTGAATTTAGTAGAAGTCTTGACTGTTCCATTGATCTGTTATTTTCAATATTTATTCCAGCTTTCTGATGGTCTGCAGCTAGAGCTGTTAGATGAACTTACCTTGCAATGACTTCAGTTATTGAAACAATATCTGCCTCATACACAATACTTTTCATTTGTAGTTTTCAAGTTACTTTCTAAAGGAAGGTGGAAGTATCATTAGCCCCATATTACCTGCCATGCAGGTGCACTTCCCATCCCCTCACACAAGTGCATCTACATTCTCAAAGGGAATAAGCAATATCAAAGAAAGTAGATTTTATTTACTCCCTTCTCTTGTATTTTTTCCTGTGTTTTTGTTCACTTGCTATCTCCCCTTCTCTTTGATTCCCTACTTTTTCCACCTCACCTAATATATTCAAATTCACTGGTCCTGGGTATATGATGGGACAGGACAGATTAAACAGAATACATCTGTCTCTAAATGTGTTTGCCACTCAGGGACATGTACCTCTGCATCCATTTTGTGACACTTCATTTGGAATTACTTTTGGCAATGTTTATGTAGACATGCACTGACAGCTAAAACCAGATAACAGGTTCTGCTAGACAGAAAGGTGGTGCTACATGATCACTGAGAGGAAGAACTGGTAGGTATTCTGAGAGGCTTAGAAATATTTTAAGCTGATATAAAAGTTAAGTTTATATGAGAAATTCTTCTCCTTTTAGATCTGGAGTCAGTAAGCAGGAAGTTATTAGCGGACTTACCTTATATAAGGAACCATTGGTGTTCTTTAGGTGGTTGTGTTTATTTTATTATTCATAAATTCCTACCTTTAAACTTTCAACCATAGACCTATCAAACCTTTTTATTATAAATTATTCAAAGAATCAAGGAATATATTGTCAGCTGGAGAAATAGTTCTAGCACCATTGACTTCAATGGAAAAGTGGGAAATCTACTAACTTCAATGGAGATATGACAATTTTCACACTAGCTGGGGATCTGCTATCAGCTATCTATGTATAAACTCTTTAATATGTCTTCATAGATATGTTCATCATCATCCAAAGTTTTTAATTTCATTAACAATATGTTAGTTCTATTACAGCTTCAGTCAAAGTAAGTGAAGCTGAGAATTTCAGAGATGCTTTGTATGCATTCTCCTGTACTTACCAGTCAGTGCACTGTCATCAAGTATTTTCCCCCATTTTTGAAACTCGATGCGAATTATTGTAAAGAGCCTAATTTCATCTGCAAACAAATTTTCTTCTCCTGCCACTGAACTCATGATGTCTTGATTAAAGAGCTTGATTTTCTGTAATTTAAAACACACAAAACAAAAAAACCATTCTAATTCTGTATAGACAGCATAAGCAAGGAACAGCAAACATGATTCTATTTTCCTTGTGAATCAAGGATATCTTTCCTAAACTCCAGAGAGATTTATGCAAAGCGGGGGAAGACTGGTGAAGTTGCACAGGTCTCAGCGAGGGCCTATTCAGATCTGCAGAATCTGCAGATCTGCAGATCATTACTGGTGAGGACATTCAAAAAGAAAAAGCCTCCAGCTTAACTTGCAGATCCCAGGTCGAGACTGCAAGGCTTGGCAGTTATTAAAAATAACTATATAAACTGAAGACATACATTATGGAAATCATATAGATGTAACCAGGGAACACTATAA
Source organism: Pelusios castaneus (assembly GCA_007922175.1). NCBI lineage: Eukaryota > Metazoa > Chordata > Testudines > Pelomedusidae > Pelusios > Pelusios castaneus. Next base: position 1,326,962 of record ML685929.1, on the reverse strand, counting down.
TGTCATGTTGACCAAGTTCTTTCTACCGTTGAACTGCTCTATAAGTAAGTAGAATTTGCTGCTAGCTCACTTTGGTGCTTTTGAAAAGCGCAACCTAAATCTCAGTTTACTACCTCTCTCTTTACCCCGAAAAGCTAAACTAACATCAACCAAGATTTTCAGAAACAGATGTCTAAAGTTAAGTTCCCAAACCCAGATTCAGGCACTTGTATAAATGGCCTGAATTTTGTGGCAGTGACTAGATGGCCAGTGTTTTTGAAAAATCAGATTGTATAGGCACCGAAATGTGGCTTGGAGGTATCTAATTTAAACATCTACTTTTAAAAACTTGTTTCATCACTCCCCCCCCCCCCGAATTTACTCTTCCTACCAGCATTTGAGTCCGATTCTGGCAATGTAGTTCCTTCTCAGTGCTCATTTACTCCTTGGCTTTTTTGTATTGTGAGGTTTGTTTTCTCCTTGCTATGAACACTTGTCCCCTGAGAGCTACTGAGACCAGCAACTCATTTCATACAGACCACTGAGCAGCTACCACAACAATTAGCAGGGACACGTTTCCCACAGGCTGGATGAGGATAGCTAGGCTAGATAGCAGCTGCCATACACTACCCTGCGTTTGTTAGTTTCACTTCTCACACTGAGACCTGGTTCTGTTGGAAGGGCTATGTGGATATAAAGATCAAAGCCTTTGACCATATGTATTATGTTCCGCTGCTCCTATCCTGCATTTCCCTGAAACTTTTATTATGGAACAGGGGTGTCCAACCTTTTTAGGAGAAAGGCCACATCCCACATGATTTTTTCCCCACTGGGGAGGAGGGGGGGGAGTAGTGAGCTGGAAGGGAGGGACCAGTCCTCTGCTCAGATGGCTTGGGGGATTGCTGCTGCTGCATCCTGTTGGCTTGGAGCTAGGGGAGGGCACTCAGGGCTGGATGTGAGGGGCTAGCACTGTGTCTGGGATGGGGGCAGTGGTGGAATTTGACTATTTTACTTGGGGTGGGGGGGAGGGGTAGCATGACCACCAAGGACATGAAGGGGGGTGGTTCCTCCAAGGAGGGCCTGGCCAGCACCCCCACCCCCCAGGCTACCACTAGGGACACTGTCCTCTTACCCTCCCCCCCCACTGCACCTTGGGCTTAGTACATAGCATTTGCAGCCAGAAGGGGGCTCTGCCAGCTAGGGGAACAGTGGCATATGGGGGGGGCGCATCCATGCCCCCGGTGCCAGCTTGGGGTGGGTACTACAAGGGCCCTCCTTGAGGGAGCTGCCACCCGCGGACATCCCTGGTGGCCCTGATTATCTGGCCTGAAGCTTTCCCACTCCCACCCCTCTCTCCATATGCCACTGAGGCCAGGGAAGCCTGGCCAGAGGATGGGATCAGGCAGTGTGCAAGCTGGGGTTAAAAAGTTGGAGCACTGCCCCCCCGAACTCTGCCCATGAATGGGGGAGTGATTGCTGTGCCTGGCCGGTGGGAGGAGGAGGAGGAAAGAGGTAAAGGGGGCTGCAGAGCTCACTGACTAGCAGAGCTGTCCCTACGGTAAGTCAGATTGGGGCAACTGCCCGGGGCCCCATGCTTTGGGGGCCCCGCTACAGACTGGATGGGAGGCAGGTGGCTGCAGCCCTCCTGGCTTTGTGCTGAGACTTGGCAAGAGCAGGGCAGTGGCACACTAGGGGCCAGGCCCCCCCCCAGGTGCCCACCTGCAAGGTGGAGCCAGGCCAACCCTTCAGGATGTACAGTGGCACCCACCCCGCAGAGCCTCCTGTGCCACCTGCAAGGTGTGAAGGGCCAGGCTGGTCCCCTTCACAGGCTGGGTTGGTAAGGGTGAGGCCACCTCATCTGCGCTGGTGCCAGGCTGTGCAAGTGGAGAGTGAGAGGTGGGCGCTGCCCCGTGCAGGAAGTAAGTGGCATTCCCCCCTACCCCCTTGCAAGTATAGACCCACTTCCTGAAGCAGTTGGGAAGTGGCACTCTTGTGGAAACAGGGACCCCTCTTGCCCTGTGCAGGGGGGCACATGAGACCAGGGGCAGTGCAGACTTGGCCCATGGGCACCAGAGACCCAGGCTATGCCACTGAAGCTGGGTAGGGGGCCCATATAGTGTGGTTTGCCCCAGGCCCTGCATCCCCTAAGCACGGCCCTGCCCCAGCACCGGAGGCAGCTCAGTTTGTGACTGACTCAGTGACGCTCCCTGCTGCTGCTGAGTGAGCCGTGGAGTTTAGGTGTGGCTCTGTCCAGAAACGAGCAGGGAGAGCCCCTGCACAGCTAAGCTGTGATCCCAGGGAGAGAGAGATGCAGCGACAAGCAATTAAGGATTTCTGCCTTAGCTATACTCGCAGGGAGAGGGAGAATGGCTGGGATGGAGCGGAGCTGTGGAGGTTACCAGCGGGCCAGAGTGTGGCCCACAAGCTACACATTGGACAAGTGTGTTATGGAACAAGAGCCCTTGGCTTTCTCAGGAGCTCACTATTATTTCTTATGAATATTATGTATGACCCGGCTTCCCTGTTTTTGATGGCAGAAATGATTTTGTTCTTTTTGAAGTTTCTGATTTTGATAAGCTCAAGGAAGTTTAGCCATTCAGATCTTTGCTATGCGACAGAACCAAATTCATATTTATACTTACGTCTATTAGGAAAAACAGTTTCTCGCCTTCTGCTTTTGGTATTTCTTTGCCATACTTGCGTAACTCTTGAGTTGCTGCTTGAAGCTTAATGTTTATTTGCTCTTCTAAAGAGGGCAAAGATTTCTAATGGAGAAAAAAAACAAAAACAAAAAATACTCAAACAGATTGGACAACTCTATTCAGTTTGAAAAAACAGAACATTTCTGAGTGTGATATGGAGATATACATATCTTGCACTGCCCACAGTAGCCCAGGTATGCTCTAAACTTTAGATAACAAAAACAAACAAAAAACCCAACAACATTGCCTGTACTGAGAAAAGAAGGTTTAAAGAGGGCTGTTCTTCAGTGATCCCCTTGCTGGTTTCGTGCAGGATCAGAGAGAGAGAACCCGTGCCCCTCAACCACCTTTTCATTATTAAACAATTGTTTATAAAAACGCATATAGTGTCTAAAGATATTTTATGTTTATTCAATAAGTTATTCAGGCTTCCAAAAGCTGACAATGACGACAAGAGTTAGCTCTAACTAGTACTATTCATCCAGAACTCTCAACATGCTTTATGAAGGAAAGCAAATGAATCCTCTCTTTAAAGGCAGGAAAAGTGAGTCACAGAATGATTAAATGATTTGCCTGTGGGTATACAGTGGGTCAGCAACAAAGCTTAAACTAGAATACAGGAATGTGTCCATCAAGGTGACTGGATTTGAATTTGACCCAATAGTTTCACCTGGGGAACAGTTGGTTCAGTTCCAAAATGTTTGGAATTTGTCAGTAGATTGACAAAGTCCCCCGGTTTGGCAACTGAAGTGAAAAAAAGCAATTTGCCAACCTCTACACCTAATTGCCAATCCAAGGTTCAGTATAGTGGACCATGTACTTCCTGATTGCCTTCAGGCAGGGTAATTAAAGGCTATTCACAGAAATAATTTCCAAGACTGCAGGATTAGGTCCTATTTTTTAAATGGTTACTGATGTAAAGAATGTGGTGTAAAGTGTTTTAGCTTACATTAATGTGTTCCACAAGCTCAGTTGTAAGTTTGTCTGCCAAAACGGGGACAGTGGCCTTGTTTTCATCCAAAAGAACTCTGAAATGGAACAGCAACATGAATACGGATAACTCACTTCATCAAACAAGAGAACTATGTTTTCGCTAGTTCTGCAACCCACAGCTCATAAAGAAAGGATTTTTTTTTCTGATCAAGCAGGGGGAATGCAGCCATAACCTCAGTGCAGCCTGACAAATCTGCCTTTATGCAAGATTAGATTTGAAATTCAGCTGTTTGCTGAACAGATTGAGAATAGAAAAAGGTTCAGAACAATAACTTCAGAAAAAGATCAGGAGATAAGAATAGCCACATCGACTGCTGCATAAGAAGAATATTTTCTGTTACATATGGGAAGGGTACCAATTCAAAACCACTTTCATGTTCAAAAATTCTCTTTATAAATTAAATGTATAAGAACCATCTTTTGTGGAGACCAGTAGTCTGTGTCAGGAGAACACATCTTTAAAAGTGCCACAGGACTCCTTGTTTGTTTTTCTGAAAAAGATTAACACGGCGACCTCTCTGAAACATACATCTTCCCTGAGATTTTCACCTTACTTTCTAGTGGATACAACTATGTGCATTAATGCCTGAGCCACCATGGGCTTAACTTGACTCAATTGAGACTGCTTCAAAGTTAAATGATCAGCATTTAAATGGTTCTCTGGAGCAGGCTTTCATTCAAATTTTATTCTCAAAAGAAATTCAGTTTAATAGAAATTATTTGATATGGAAGCTTTTTCTTGCCCTTTGGGAAGCTATAGCACATAGATAATGCAAAACCCAAAACAATTAAAGATCTAACCCAACCTAAATTTAAGGATAATTCTCATTGTGGGCCTAATCCAAATCTGATGGGGGTCAGGTGGAATCTTTTCATCATTTCAATGGACTTTGGATCAGGCCCTTTAATTGTTTGAGAACTACCTAAAATGTTCATGCTCCTCAAAGAATGCTCTCTCCTTCTGGATTGCAGAGGCCAGAGTCAGGTTGTCATGAATATCTTGCTGCCCACGACATTTAACAATCATATAACCCTTCCTTAGGTGGATGACAAGGTTTCGTACTATATCAACAACTGATTCCTCAGTTCCTCTGTCCACCAAATCTGGTTTTGTCAGAATCCCTGTGAAGTAATATGATGAGAAGATTAGATAAGCACTGAAATTAAAGAGGGGAAAGATCTTGTGGGATTTCTCATCACCCAATGCAGAATTGTTCCCAATGGCATATGCCAAAGTGACTTCTTCAGTAGTCCTGTATGTTTCATTTTCTCTCCATTCCGCTGACCATTTTTAGGCAGATCTGAGGGATGTCAAATTAATAGCAGAGATTTTACAATATTAACTTTTAATCTTTTCAGTTTGCAAGATGTTTACAGCCATAGCATCAATGGCAATAAGGCTCCAAATGAAGCTATCCCTATAGATATTGGTTCCCTTGCATTGATGAGCAAAATGTTATTTCATACAGGTTTTTTCCTCATTGTGTGTAAGCCTTTGCAGGATTGGGGGGCAGGTGTGCAGACTGTTAGAACTCTATGACCTACTTCCCTCCATTAGCATTTTTAGAAGTATGTCTTACCTAGCGTTCTCTCGCCATCTGGGTCCACCTCTTGAGCCATTCTCAGTGCCTCAGTTGTTGCAATATCCACATTACTTGGCACCACTACCAAATTTATGGACTCTTGCTTAGCAATAAATGTTTTAATTAGCTTTTTGATCTGTAATTAGATATGGTAAGAAAGAAATGCAATAAAGTTTGGTGTGACAAATGTCATTGAATGACAGGCCCCTCGCCATCAGGCGAGGTGGAATATCACCCACACAATGGATGCAATCATATGTTAGAAGCTAATGAGCAAATTTCAGTATCTTTAATCTTTAAGAGTGCCACAGGACTCCTTGTTTGTTTTGCTGAACTAGACTAACACGGCTACCCCTTCTGGTACTTGTATTCAGCTTGATTATCTATAGATAATCGAATGTGTAACATACTCAGAACAGACTTCTTATATCAACCTTGTGAAAGAGTTATAATTTACTAGTCCAGGTGCACACAGGGCATTGCTGAGTACTGGCTAACGAGGCCCATGCCCAAATCAATAGGGCAGTGCCCTGAGCAGCCGCTTGCTTTGTCCCCCTCTGCACCCCCTTCACTGCCACACTGATGCCGCTCTTTCCCAGGCTTTCCCCAGCCAGGGGGGTGGGCCAGGGGCAGCGTTGGCCACTATGAGGATGGGGTAGGCCTGGTGCTTGGGGACAGTCCAGCATTGTGGGGTGGCTCATCATGGGACTGGCTCACCCAAAGTGGGGCAGGTTGGCATCATAGGACAGTGTGGGCTGGTGATGCCCTGGGTTAGCAGGCCCCTCTTAGCCCAGGGACTGGGCGGCAGCCCCAAAGATCCTTCCCTAAGCACAGGGCCTAAAGCCCCCTCCCCCCCCTCCTCCCTGCCTCCGCCACCAGCCGAGAGCATTGCTGGCCTGGGCTCCCCCACAATGCCAATCCACCCCATACTTGGGCTGGGGTGGTCCCATGATGCACGACCCTACAATGGCAGGCTGGGAGTGCCAGTTCCACCCCCCTGCTGGCGATGGTGCCCCCATTTTTTTTAAATGGTGCCCTTGCTGAAAATGCTAATGATATTTTACTTGCATTAAAAGTAAAACAAGTTCTACATCCACCTCAAAAGTATATCTACAATAAAAGCAAAACGTCTTGTCTTTGCCTTTCAGAGAGATTTGTGAAAAGTAAAATAAAATGGACATGAAAGTTGGCTTCTCTCTGCATTGTCTGATTCCAAAACTAAGCGTTTCCCATGGCTTTGTGTTCTGTTGCTAAAGATTCACATGGCTCTACATATATTGATTTCATATATTATCATGTCCGAGTTTTCATAAATCTTCCCTTGTTTTCTATACTTGCCTTCAACACCATTTTCAGCCATGTTCAGAAAGTAAGGAGCTATATCTCCCAATACTTTACATCACAACAACATGGGCCATTCAGGACAGTGCTGGTGTCATACCAACCATTACAATGTAGGTAAAATAAGTACAAATTATTCTATTCAATTTCATCACAAAAGGAAATGATTGCTTTTCTGCATTCCAGCTGGATAAGGAAGCCTATCTGTATTATCTTTGATTTGTTCTGTTTGATTTCATTATCTATGTATATTATCTTTACAATACATGGCGCAGACCTTGGTCATTCAATCAAGATTTGTAACATTTGTCAGTTCCTTGCATCTCTCATTACAATGGTAAAGATAAATGTTTTGTGAGGGAGACATGCCTCATACATAAATCTATGGCTATGTCTACACTGGCAAGTTAGTTCGAATTAAGGAGGCTTAATTCGAACTAACTAAAGCCATGGCTGCCCTAGGCTTTACTTAGTTCGAATTAAGGGCTTCCTTAATTCGAACTAATAAGTTTGAATAGGTTATTCAAACTAAGGGGTTAATTTGAACTAACTAGTTCGAATTAACCAATGTGGCCATGTTAATTGGAACTAATTTCTTAGTTCCAGCTAACCGGCCACTGAAATGAATGGGGATCACTAATTCGAACTAAGCAAGTGCCATGAATGGCATTTGCTTAATTCAAACTAAGTTTTCCTAGTTCGAATTAAGCTAATTCGAACTAAGTAAAATTACAACAGAGTCTTGTTTCTTTCTACAATAGACTAACACGGCTACCCCTTTGGAATTTAACTAAAATTAGTTTGAATTAGTTAGTTCGAACTAACTAATTCAAACTAATTTTAGCAAGTGTAGACATAGCCAATTTGTCTCCCCATCTACCTCTCAAGCTCCTGCTAACGTTTTAGGGCTACATGACAAGTGACCTTTTTCCTGAAGAATTCTTATATGAATTACAAGAAAGTATTTTAGGAAAGGTAACAAACTAAAAAAAAAAAAAAAAAAAGGCAGGAAAAATCGTCATTCATTTCTACTTTATGCATTCTCTTTTTCACTCCATAAGTGTTTTTGCTGGGTTTAGGGGGGGAAAAAGGGTCAAATACAGCTCTCATTTACTACACTGTTGTAAATTCTCAGTAACTCTGCTGCAGTTAGAATTTGATCCATTGTGTGTGGAAGCAATGAGAGACAGTTAAATTAATGGAGCCAATTAGTCCTTTCCTTACTTCACACACCATGATGCTCAACTGTAGAGCAATACACTAGATAGAGAATTCTTTAGTTATGAGTCATCCTCTACTGAATTTTATCTGTAGGGTTGACAAGCATGTATTTTACTTTATTGCCTTGATCCCCAAGCCAACCTCCTGTTTAAGATAATTTGTACATTGTCTCTTTTTCTGTAATTTAACTGTTTCCTAGCTCAGAACATGTATGTGCATCACCTGTTCTCCAATGTCTTGTGGCTGATTCCCTACAGCCACCCTAGCAATCCCTGGAAGATCAATCAGCGTCAGATCTGGAACATGTGGGGAACTAATTTCTAAGGAAATTAACTCCTGGCTAATGCCCACTCCTTCACCAGCCATTGCATTCTGGGCTACAAATGAGGAAAGAGTGAGACAAGAAAAGCAAAGTTTAGAAACTCATCATGTGAATTTCAGATTAGAACATATCAGCACTGGAAAACCTACCCAGATAATAAATAAACCCACCTGTTACTATTATTATAATAGAAGGGCAGGGTTGGGTCTCAAAATGGAATAGGCTATCTAGGGAGGTGGTAGAATCTCCATCTTTGGAGATTTTTAAGGCTCGGTTAGACAAAACCCTGGCTGGGGTAATTTAGGGGGAGTGGTCCTGCTTTTTAGCAGGGGGTTGGACTAGATGACCTCGTGAGGTCCCTTCCAACCCTATTGTTCTATGATTCTATGAAAATGCCTATGTAAAAATGAATGGGGTATGAATGGACTCCTTTGCAGGATCTGAGCCTTAATAAGTAATAATAATAACAGAACAACAAGACTTCCTACAAATTAAGCTTTCAGAAATGTCAATGTGCAAAAATTGTACACAGAGATGGCTTATAAAAACAGTGACAAAATACGTAGCAAAGTATTATACATGTTCTATAAATGCATAAAATCAGGCACAGAGATTAAGCAATATAAGCAAGATCGCATAGCAAACCAGTGGCAAATCTATGAATAGAATGGAAAGATATTGTAGAACCCGCTCTGATTTAGACAGAGTTGGGTGGTTAAAGCAACCATCAATCACAGAAGCCTGCATGTATATTCAACTGATTTGTCAATTCAATATAACTACATCATTTTATACCTGTGTATTGCTGTTATTTCTTGATGCCAGAGTAAATCATTTCTCTTGAGAAACCATCAGAAGCATAATTAGCCTATTTGACTTGTATGACTTACCAATTTTTAAAAATATTTCTTGAAAATCTCAGAATATATACTGTGATGTTGTAGGTCACTGTTACCATTGTCACAAAATTACCATAAATATTGTACAAAGTATGTCGTGTAAGGTATCACTGGAAAACTGCCAAGTATGATAATCCTGTTTATATGCATGTATCATCTTTGTCTTTGAAGTTATGAATATTTGTTATCTCAACTGCATTGTGTTCCTGGGTATCATCAGAACTAGCCATTCATTTATTGATGGGCCATTGAAGAGACTCAACTCACCCAATGAGACCCTGCTGAAGACATTTCAAAGGTCACTGAGGCAAAAGCTGCCCACTGACTCAGCAAGACATGCACTGAGGACATGTAACCTAAGAATCCATCTTTTTGCCAGTAACTTTTCAGGCACATAGGCTGAAATATAAAAGCAGGGATTGTGATATCACTTGAATTTCTGTTTCACTTCTCTGGACTGTGATCTCTAACAAGAAAGTTTTGAACAGGGGACTGATGAGCCCCCAGCTTGTGTGAGTGATCCAGATGTTGATGCCCCTGGCTGTGCTTGAGGTTGCGCACTGGGTAACTCGAAGGGGTGGAAGGCCACAGTGTCGATGAATCCCCTTCACTCCAGACTCAGATACAGCTGGGACATAACTGACGCCCAACAATCCAAATAACATAGCCTTGATGTTTCCCAGTTGCAGGAACTAATAACCTGTTCCCCATAACAAAATAACAGTACTAGTCTCAGCCAGTCTCTGCTTGCAATAATAATACAGCCTTAAAAGTTTGGTTTTTGGACAAAATACTTTGTAATCTAGCAGACTTAGCAACACTGCTGTGACCCTGACCTACAGAGTTCTGGTGAGATACTCAAGTTTACAATTTGGTCTTGGATGTGTGTCTGAATCTCTGGGACTAGAAGAACCTTATGCATGGTGAATTTGGGTTTCAGTAACCTTTCATCATAGGGTATGTCTACACTGGACAAGTTGAGTCAACTTAACAAGGTCAACTAAGACTACTTAAAGCCAAGCCTGTTAAGTTGACTTAATAAGGTTGACTTAATGTTATTCCCCCATCCACACTAGCTTTAAGTTGATTTAAGGCTTAAATCAACCTAAAGAGGGGAAGTTATTAAGTTGACTTAAGGAAGCTCTTAAGTCAACTTAAAAGGCCAGTGTGGACACGGCTTTGGGTGGGTCGACTTAAGTGTCCTTAAGTTGACCTAAGTTTCAAGTGTAGACATACCCATAAAGTCCAGTTGTTGGGGTAACCTCTGTGGTAATACAAGATCCCACTTTTGTTACTGGCTTGGCAAACTTCAATGATTGACTAACCACCGGTGTGGGGTATGTTTCTCATCAGTCTGTCCCGAGCATGCATTCTCAGTTGTGACCCACTTAGGAACAGTGACATATTTAAACAATATTTATGACCAATAGCAATGTACGTACCTATGCAAGCTAAGACAACAAGGACAATAAAACCTTGAGCTTCAGGGCACAAGGTAATAGCCATTAAGGGCGGGAGAGATGATTCCTCCCTTCACATACACTGTACAAAAAGCTAGTGTCATGTTTGCTTTTCCTCTTGCCATAGTATTCTAGGGTGCGTCTACACTTGTAAATTAAGTTGACTTAAACTTGGTTTAAGTCGACTTAATGTGCCCTACATCTACACTACACTTTGCTTAAGTCGACTTAAGCAGCTTGCTTAAGTCGACTTAAGGAAAATAAAGTCGACTTAATGAAAATTAGGTCGACTTTATTAAACCACCTTTCTATTCGACCTAAGGCTTAATTCGACTTTCTAAAGTCGAATTAAGCCAGTGTAGCCCTGGGGTAGCCCTAAGTCGACTTAGGGCTACCCCAGGACTACACCAATGCCCTCCCTGCTGGGGGGGGTACAGGGAGAGCCTGGCATGTCCCCCAAAGGGCAGGGCAGGGCATGTGGGCACAGTGTGACACTGTCTGGATTTAGAGAAGCATTTATGATATTATTTTCTATGGATATCTCATAAATGCTATAATCCATAGGAACTATGTCATGTTTGGTATCAATAGAAAGGTAGTAATTTGCTGGGAATGATTATATAGTTTATGTCTAGGAATTCTATTTTGATTAGAAGTTAAGAATTTGATGTTATATCCAGGTGATATGATCCCAGGGAGTAAACTGATGAGCCATTAAGGATACAATGGTTGTATTCTTTATGTCCTCAATGGCTCATCAGGGTACTCCCTGGGACCATTCTACCTGGAAAATTCCTAAACATTAAGGAGACAATGGTTGTTCACACCCTCCCCTCTAAGACATTTGTCCAGACTGACACAAGTTAAAGTATGGATATAACATCAAATTCTTAACTTCTAATCAAAATAGAATTCCTAGACATAAACTATATAATCATTCCCAGAAAATTACTACCTTTCTATTGATACCAAACATGGCATAGTTCCTATGGATTATAGCATTTATGAGATATCCATAGAAAATATCATAAATGATTCCCTAAATCCAGACAGTGTCACACACAGGGCTCTGCCCTGCCAGGGTCCCTGTCCCCCTTTGCCCCATTGTACACAGGGGGTGTTCCCCCCCCCCGCCACCGTGGACCTGCCCAAGGTCCCCCTAGCCCCACAAAGTCGACCTAGAGCATCCAGTGTGGACGCTCTAGGTCGACTTTGTAAGTTCCCCTTTAAGTCGACTTTAATTTTAAGTGTAGACACACTAAGTCGACTTAGTTAAGTCAACTTAAAAGTGCAAGTGTAGACATAGCCCTAGATATTAGACAAAGCAAATGCAAAATGATGACAAAGTATGGCCTAAAATGGTCTGCAAAATCCTGGACCAAATCACTTCTGATATAAAGTGCTGCAACATCATTGAGATTGATGACTTGTGCCAGTTTAGTTCAGTTGTGAATTTGGCTCCTTGTGTTCTTGGCTGTCTCAGCAGTTATTATCAGGATGTTAATTTGGGAAATGTTATGCTGCCTAGCAGGAAGGAATAAGAAATAAAGGGAGGGGCGGAGGATCTGATCAATCAAATCAGAATGGTATAAATAGCACTTACCTTTTCTTATTTCTTTTTCCACCTCTGTGGGATCGTGGAGTTCTTCATTTATATCCCGGTAACTAATTTTCCCTTTCCACTGCTTCTGAGGAGCCAGTTTTTTCAGTCTGAGCACTAAGGGACATCTGGTAACAATACCTGCAGGTTCATAAAGAGTTAATCCTGTTAATGATCAACTTTGTTACTTCAAACAGAGCATACCACAGGTTGTAGCTTTTCCCACAGTACACAGGAGAATGCCCAGAGCTTTTCAATGTCTTCAAAGAGCTCATACTCCCATAGGATACCTGAGAGTTGGGAAACCATGCTGGGCACTGGTAGGGTAGTGACTAAAGCAATCATTTTATTTGTACACAGCAGTGTGCAGTGGTTATGTTTGAAAAGTTTATTCTGTTTTGAAGGATTTTATATTTATTTGAAAGCTATTTTATATGCAGTAGAACCTCAGAATTATGAACACCAGAGTTACGAACTGAGCAGTCAACCACACCCCTCATTTGGAATTGGAAGTATGCAATCAGGCAGCAGCAGAGACCAGGAAGCGTGTGTGTGGGAGGAAGCAAATACAATACAGTGCTATGTTATTTTAAAACTAGAATAAAAAAGGAAACAGATTTGACATAGTAAAGAAACTGTTCCGGTGCTTGTTTCATTTAAATTAAGCTGGTTCAAAGCAGCATTTTCCTTCTGTATAGCAAGCCTTCCGAGCTGTATTGAGTCAATGTTTGGTTATAGGTTTTTGAAAGAACAAGCATAACATTTTGTTCAGAGTTACAAACAACCACCATCACCGGGCGTACATAACTCAGATTCTACTGGTAGTTAAAAATGGATAAAGGGAAACCAGTAACATATCTGAAAAGAGAGGAAAACTTTCAAGGGGTAAGTATGCTAGATGCTTCCTATCTGGAGCAGCCATTTTTAACTATCAGACTTACTATAAAATTGCACCCTGACCCAGTTCTATAGTATGGATATAATTTTGTATTGTATTGAATAGGATTGCTTAAAAATTCTATAGCTGTATTAGTTTCTATAGGATTTTAAGAGCAATTTTTACAAACTTAATTTTTACAGACTTTTAAAATTTTTTTAAGTCTGACAAGGTCTGTTAACAAGGCCACAGAATTGCACCCAGTGATTCCTGTATCAGGCCAATATTTTTTGGTCAAGCTAGAGCATAACTTTTAGAAAAAACATCTTGATTTGAATTTTCGTAAAGCCCTATTGGTTTCAAGTCTATTAATCTCCATAGAATTTTCATTGACGGAACAGCAGCCTAAGTTGGCTAGATACAAATGAGAAGTTTTCCACTCTAGCCTACCTCATACACAAGATATAAAGGTGGAGAAACAACATGGCAAGAGAGCTCTGGAAGGACTGTGCTTTATTTGCCTTGAAAGTGACAACGCCTCTTGCCAAGCGTTAACATGGTATATTTCATAAATACCTAGAACACAATGGATGTGTCTCCTGTTTAGACACTAGGTTCAAGGTAGGTCGTCAAAAGCGTTTTTGCAAGCCCAACCTCCTACCTGGTCATGGGAGCTGCAGGTCGGTGCCCTCCATTTCCAGCACAGGGCTCCCTGGAACCAAGATTGCTATTATCTGGATAGGGAGCCCCCTGAGGTTGACTTCCTTTTGGAGGTTTCACACCACACAATCACCTCTGGAATTATCACTGCAGTTCTCCTTCTGCAGCATTAATATGCTCCTCAGCTGGAGAAAGACTTTCCAATCCATGGTGAGGAATTGGTCAGTGTTTTCAATCTTTCTGCAGCTCTCATGAAGGAAAACTTTATTTGTACAGTAATATGAAAATAGAGCTCACGGGAAACTAAATTAAAAGCTGCATCTCGGTATGAGGAAGGGCGTCGAGGATATTGAAGTACTGGATGTTAACAGAAAATAGTTTCTTATGCCTGAAATGTTACTGCCCATCAAATATGGGCCACCCTGAAACTGTGGTGGTGTATTAAATTCCACATCAGAGATCTCTTTATAACTTTCAGTGATTGAAACTGGATGGCGGTTATGAAGATATCTAAAAAAACGCTTTTCTTGAACTGAGAATTTTTCCTTAAGATGTTGCCTGAACTGTATACATCAAACATAGTGATAAAGTAAAATATAGATATACTGTAGCAAGAGTTATAGAAATGCATGTATTTACTGAGGAATTGAGTTATTTGAGTGGTAGGGAGTTTGCAGAGGTTATTTTTAATGTAATGAGTAAAGATGGGCATCCTTCTGAACTGCAAATAGTCCCTCTTACCTAGTAGTAGATTATAGATGTTCCCACCTGACTGGGGGAAAAAAGTGACTGACCTCTTGGAAACATTGTCATAACTACATCTGGTCAAAAATATTCTGAGAAATATTTTGAATTAGAAAATGATAATTCAAAGTGTTGCAAGTGGATGTGCTGATTTAATCAAAATTTAAATTTAGAAAAAACCTTTTTACAAAATAGTGAAATTACCCACAAAAGGAATATTCCAGGTGCCACCCAGTTTTAGTTGGTATAATGGGATTAGGGAAAATACAAATTCTTTCAGTTTGTATCAGGGATAAATCTAAATCTAACTTTCAGTTTTCCCAGACTGACCTAATTAGGAATACCAGACCAACACACTCCTGTGTGGGAATTGTACGATTTTCTGAAATGAAAAGCTGAAAGGTAAATTCTTACCACTTCCTCTAGGAAGAGCCACTCCGGACAGGGCTTCTAAAACAGAGCTTTTTCCAGAACTCTGGTCTCCAATCACTGCAATTTTTGGCAAAGCCAAGTCATTTTCTACTCCAAGTGTTCTCAAGGAGTCAATGAGATCAATACAGGGACGGATCTTCTCCTCATACTGGTTGTATAAAGGGTTTTCTGCTTTCTGTTAGGAAAGCATTACATTTAATTTGAGCTCTTGTTTCACAGATTCAGGCAACAAACAAACAAACAAACAAACATTTCCATGCAATAAAGCTGTACATCAGCAAATTATGCTTCACACCACTATAGCACTAGCTTTGTACTGTGAGCTACAAGCCTACAGTAGTCTCCTGGACCAAATAAATACATTTCTGTATTTTAAGGAAACTGGCATTTTATGATTTAACAGGTTAGGCAGCGTTCTATCTTAATTTAAAATTCAGTATTCTGTATAGAGAGAAAAAGCTAAGGCTTATATTCCACCCTGAATTAAGAACACTATTTCAGAAAATAATGTCAAAATGCAAATAGACTATTCATCTTTAGTAAAAAGACAGACAATACTTGATACCAGCCAAAAAAAGTGTTTTGAACCTCCAATCATAATTGCAATGCTTTCTATAATAATCTTATAATTTAGTTGCTTTATGAATTTTCATATAAACTTAAACATATCTATTCTGGTTTTCAGTGTTAAATATAGGAAATACTATATAGGAATCTTGCTATTTCTATCAGTTTCTATTGAATGGATTGAAACCTCATATAAAAGAGCAAAAGCCCAATCTCACCTGTAAAAATCCAGATACACCTGTAAACAAAATGCCAGCACGACTCTTAAGAATTACATGGCTGAGCACCTGACTTCCATTCCTGCAACTATTTTCACATGTACTTAGATTTACAAGGTACTGTAGGAGTCAATGAGATTTACATCCATGCATACAATTAAACATGTGCCTAAGTGTTTGCAGGATTGTTGCTCAGACTTGTACATGCAATCACAATGATGCACTTATTTTGATCTGTGCCTGCAAACTGTGTGCAGAAGTGAGGTTGGACAGCTGAAAATTCAGCCCTAAGTGACAGCAGCTGAGCATTAATCTCAGCAGAGGTGTCCATTTTCACTTAGGTGCTAGGTATGTGACTTGCCTTATTCTGTTGCTCTTGGAAGTGATAGATTCCCTCTTGCTCTTTCATCTTTTCTTGATATTTCTCGGACTCCTGTCTCTGAAACTGGATCTCACTCCAATCAGGAGATGGCAGCCAACGGCTGGGCACCGCAGTGGCTCCTTTTGACTCTGTAGGTTGCAGTATTGCAGAAGCTTCTTTTGACCAGATTGGGAGTGATGCTGCATTCGACTGAGGAAGTTCTCCTCCTTCAAGGAACACTTGTGATACTTAGGCCATTAAGTAAGTTGCAGACTTTGGCTGTGCCCGTAACCTACGCTGTGACTGTTTATGTGCCACCAGCTTCTTCCTCTGCTCCTTTGATGAAGATGAGGAGCAGCCCTGGGATTTGTTCATTAATTGTCTGTCAATGAAAGAAAACAAATGTCTGGTCCAGCAACTCTTCTATACTGCTCCTGAAATGATAAAGAGGCTTGAGTGGATTCAGCTCTGAAATAGCAATAACTATGGAGAAAGTCAAAATGATATTGTCACTGGTTGGGCCAGATCTTTAGTGGAGCCAGCTGTTACAGTTCTGCATGGGGGCACTGATATAGGAAAGAAATGGGGCCCCTGAGCTCCCAATCTCTCCCCCCTCCCACCCGGGTGCATACACTCACCCTCACTGGGCAAAGAGCCTGGCCTACAGACACCACAACCAACACCGAAACTGGGCCCTGTGGGGCGGTGGCATCTCATCTCCTGCCCTGGGCCATGTGCTGGGCAGGCCGCACAGTGGGAGGTTTAAAAGGCTCCGTCTACCTGGGCGGCACACGGGTGAGGATTCAGTGTTGATAGGCAGCTGCAGGGCTGGCTTAGGGGACACACCTCAATAGATTTGGGACATGGGCCCCATGATGCCCTTCCATACCTGTACCCTCTAAATGGTGTTCCTGGCTAAGGCTCCCATGGCTTCCCCACAGCTCTTTTTCAGGTGCAGGCCCCTGGAAGGCAGTGCAACAAGGTGGGCAAGGAGCAGCCACTGTGCGGGGCACCGGTCGGGCATCACCCTACACTCCCCCCTCCCCCTTCCAGGGCACAGGCTTGGTTGCGAAGCTGCTCCTGCCTAGTCTGACGTTGCACGATGGACAGGCCCACCTCATAAACACTCTGGGGCCTCGCCCCTCCGCACTGGGTCCTCTGCAATAGCGTGCGAGAGGGACAGAGTCTCACAAGCCCAGCTTTGTATCCCTGGCGGCTTCCACTACCCAAGCATGCCTAATTGGGACCACTGCCAGGGAGGGAGCCCCTTTGATGGCGTCCCTTTGCTCTCATTGCAATCTTTCATTCTGTGAGGGTAAAAAAAATCTGCTGAACAAATGAATGCTGCGCTGCAGCGTGAGGAAGACAGAATTCCCCCAGCGGTATTATTTGCAGTGCCTCACTATCTTGAGCTGGTAAAAATAATGCCAAGTACCTTTAGTGGGAGATTTTTCCCCCCACTTTTCCTCAAAAGTGTCTTCAAAAACCATTTGCAATAATTTTTTTTATTAAATAAAGATTAGGACATTTTGATCAAAGTTAATAAAACTAGTTTTCTCCCCCCCCCATAGCTGAAAAGCCATTTTTCCATTAGTAGAATATTTTGATGGAAAAAATGGAGAAGCTCTACCAGTGTAATAGCTGGGGATCAGCAGACTAAATTCTGCCCTAACAAGTGTCCTATTTAAGGCACAGATCCTGCAAATACTCACACTGACACTTAAATTTATTTGGGTATGCTAGAGTTTAGCATGTGTGTTTCTCCTACAGGAATGGGGCCTAAATGGATATATGGCAAGCAGAAGTAAAGAGCACAAACGAACACACTGTTCTTCATTCATTTTGTGAAGAGCTTCCATGAGCCATTGTGGTTATGGCATTTCATTTTTCAAAAGGAAAAAAAAATCCAGCTCCCTGGTGGCTGGCTCTTTACAAGTGTTAAGGAGGCTCTGCACCTTGGAGCCACTCCTTTGGTTAAAAGTGGACTGTAACAGAAGTAAGAACCAAAGAAAGGGTTGGGTCCCTTTTGCTACATTATAGCATGCAAAGAAGAACTGGAAAAATTCTCTTTTTTTCCCCCCTTTTCCTGTTTACTTTCAGTGTAGTAAAAATTGAGGTCTTGTCTATCCTCCTTTTCCTAAGAATGTCTGGATAGCTGGAGAAATAGGAAGCTTATGATCTCACCATTTCTAGGGCAATTAGACTGACTGAGGGAGGCAGTGTTTTATTTTCTTTCAGTCAGTTTAAAAAGTGGAGGCAGAGTTGTTTCTTTTATTAGGCACCTATTTAATTCAAATTCTTGAAAAAAGTAAGAAAAAGTTCTTTAGTGGAAGTAACATATAATCCTCTGTAGCAGTCTCTAGTGCTGGACCACCTGTAGAACACCACCTGGTGGTGATTCTGGGGAATGCTTGAGTGGTCCCATACGGATTGTCCCGGCTCTGCTGTCTTGCCCATACCCTGGACTCCATCCAACTCCTCTTGAGGGGGGGGGGGGGGTCTTAGCCCTCCAGCCAAGCCTATAAGTCCACCCCTTCAGGGGTACAACTAGGTTCCCTGCCCCACTTTGCAGCAGCGGCCAGGCCTAGTCCATAGCTCACCTCTTTCCAGCCCACAGTTTAAACAAGTCAAGGGGCCAGTGAACCTATGCCGCTCCTGGCACACTGGGGGAACAGGGAGGACCTGGGCCCAGCCTCTACTCCAGGCCCCAACCCAGGGACCCTAGACACCTCCACCAAGGCTCCACCTCCCACTCTGGGCATCAATTCCCTGGGCCACTTCCCCACAACCCCAGTCAAACGCCATTCTCCTCACCAGACTGGATCCAGTCACTGTCCCTCTGGTTCCTTACTCCAGACCACTGCTCTAGCCACTGGCTGCTGCCCACTGCTTTCAGGAGCTTCAGCTCCACTGGCCTCCCACTGCTACTCTGCATTCAGAGCTCTCCAGGTCCTGAACCTGCAGCCTGCCAGCCTAGGAGAGACCCTTTCCCTTCAAGCTCTCCCTGTAGAATCCCTAGCTGACTCTGCTGCTCCTAGCTTTATACTGCAGCCTGCCCTCTAATTGGCTCAGAAGCTCTCCACCGCTGATTGGTTGAACCTTGCCCGCCAGTTAACCCCTTCCCGGCCATAGTGGAGCCACTTCACCACTACAACTCATCCCTTTAATTAATGGCTGATCCAGATTTCTGGTTTTATAATACCAGTAAACCCCCGATTCTCTAAAGAATCGCAAATTGAAAAA
>ML685929.1:1259537-1307360 GCA_007922175.1 Pelusios castaneus | reverse complement strand
GTAGGAGATGTATTCTAGCAAGCAGGGGCACTCTGAGGAGAGCGATATCTGGTTCCATCACTGTGCCCAATGCTGATTATTAGCCCCCAGTAAAGCTGTCTACTAGGAGGTACCTTGTCCGCTTCAGCAAGGCATAGGGTGTTGACCGCACTGTACCTTCCAGAGTAATGTGCTACTGGAAGTTTAATTTTCTTATCCTGGCTATGTGTAAACAGCAGCTTGACAATTATTTGTTTTTTTAGAACAGACCTTGAGAAGGCCGTTATCTACCCCCACTGCCCGAATGAGAAACATTCGGCAGCGTGCACGAAGGAACAGGGAGGATATGTTTCAGGACGTGTTGAAAGCTACACAGGAGTCCTTGAAAACTGCACAGGAATCCTCCTCTGCGACCAGAGCATTCAGAGCTGAGTACCAGCAGATGTGGAAAACACAGACCGAGGAACTGATAAGAACATAAGAACATAAGAAAGGCCGTACTGGGTCAGACCAGAGGTCCATCTAGCCCAGTATCTGTCTACCGACAGTGGCCAGTGCCCAGGTGCCCCAGAGGGAGTGAACCTAACAGGCAATGATCAAGTGATCACTCTCCTGCCATCCGTCTCCATCCTCTGATAAACAGAGGCTAGGGACACCATTCTTAACCCCTTTCTGGCTAATAGCCATTTATGGACTTAGCCACCATGAACTTATCCAGTTCCCTTTTAAATATTGTTATAGTCCCAGCCTTCACAACCTCCTCAGGTAAGGAGTTCCACAAGTTGACTGTGCGTTGTGTGAAGAAGAACTTCCTTTTATTTGTTTTGAACCTGCTACCTATCAGTTTCATTTGGTGACCCCTGGTTCTTGTATTAAAATTAAGGCGGGAAGGGGGGCAGAAAGGAAGGATCAGCAGGTGCAGGGTGCCTCAAGGGAGTGGGCAGAGAAGAGCATCCACCACAAAAACAAAAGCCAGTACCTGTCTGGTTCCTGAAGTAGACCGGAGGGATGGAGGGTTGTGGTAGGTCTCCCCAGGACAGGGGTGTGGGATGCTGGACGATTCCCTGTGGAGGGATGGTGTCTCTAGGGGCATGTGTGTTACCGAGGGTCCATTGGTCCCTTCCTGGGGCAGGGGGTTCAGGAGCCAGGGGAATTCCCTATGGAAGTGTGTGTGCAGAGTTGTTGGTCCAGTGAGAGCGGTGTACATGTAGGGAGGCCTGTCTGTCCCTCCCTGGGGTAGGCAGAATCCTTGGGGGTTCCTTATGGGGCCTGGGGAAGACCACAGGGATGCAGGATCTGAGGGGTTCCTCCATATAGCACTGCAATCACTCAGTCCCTCCTTGGGGTGGGGGTGTTGGTCTTTCCCTAGAGTGGGGGTGCAGGATCTGGTGACTCCATATAGGGTGCAAGGGGGTCTGTTGACTCCTCCCAGGGAAGGGCGGATGGGATCTGGGGAGGATTCTCCTTGAAAGTGTGAGAAGTCTGTTGATCACTAAATGCAGAAGTCAGACCTATACCTACTATTAATAGTATTAAGCCCCTCTCTCCCCAAATATAGCAGCCATTAACTTTGGCAAACAAAGGTCTGACTAGATCCAGTGCTCACAGCACGGAAACCAATCAGTAGGTTATCTGGCTGTCTGTGCTCTCACACATCTAAAAATGCATCACACTTCAGCAATGAAAACACATGCTCCCCAGCACATCTTCAGGAAGAGGAAACAATCCCTGTGTTTGTTGTTTTATCTCTACCTTATGCTGGGAGAGAGACTGGTTATTTTACTAGGAGAAATCCTGTGCCAGTAATTCATTTATTCCTCTCTCTCATTTTCAGATTTCCAGGGAGTGTCCCAGCCTTCCCACATTCAGCTATGAAAAGAGATGAATTAAACATACCCACAAAATTGGAACTAGTAACTGAAAAAAGGAAAATGAGAAAAAAGTCCTACCTTCCCCGTTCTGGGCCCAAGAGGAAATATTCTGTCTGCAATGGCTTTGTTCTTTCCCTTGTCACTAACTCCACCGCCCCCTCCCCCGTACCCTCTATATTTGGCAGAAAAGAGGAGAAATGAAACTAACTCAAAAGCATCCTATTGGTAGCAGCTCTGTGACTTGATTTTTAGATTGCAATGCAGTTCCTTTTCTTGACACTGCCGTCATTAACTCCACCCACAGTCACAGACACTAATCCAGGGAAATGAAAGTAACTCGACAGAGCAAAAGCAGTGAGACAGCATCATTGCAAATTAGTTTTACTTTACATCATCTAATCTGTCTCGCTTATGCCTTATGCAAGGCTACAGAGCTTTCAAGGGGATCGTATGCCCCCTCCCCTTCCCCCCCCCTGATTTCTGCCAGTGTTTGCTGGCCCTCATTACTCACGTAGTGCTGCTACCCATCCTCTGCCCCAGACCTGCAGGGAGGGGAAACTGAGGATAAGGGGGGAGGCTGCCTGTGTGGGACTCTTAAATTGTGTCCTCCCCCCACCATGATCAACAGAGCTGGGTTTTCTCTGCCTCCAGCTCTTCGGCCTTGAAGAAGTGTATGTGTAGGGTGCTGGGGGGAAGATACTGGTACCCCTGCTATGGGGGCTTAAGTCATCAAATGAAGAGAAGTCCCATTCTGTTTCCTGTGCCTGCAAGTCCCATCAGGTCTGAAGGTGGGCTCTGTCCAACAGGATATTCCGAGGGATTGCTGATGTCCTCACCCCCTCCTGTGCTGGTTGTGGGTGAGAGAAATACGGATCAGGATTTGTGGGAGAGGGATTGCTAGGGATTTGGGGAGCCTCCCCCATGCAGACCCTGGCTGACCCTGCCACTCTGATCAAGTCAGACACAACTGCTTCTGTCTAGTCCCCATATGCCTTTGCACCCTTCTCCGCTTCCATCTCCACATGCCCCTGCACCCCCATTCACATTCAGCCCCTACCCCAGTCTTTCCAGTCTATGACAGACCAGCCCTGGATACCCACTGAGTCTATCCCCCCAATATCCAGTGCCTCCTGACCCAGATTCCTGAGGAACACAACCCCAGCTGCTGGCCTGCTAGATACTGCTGGTCATCCCAGCCAGCTGCTTTCTGTTCTGGTGCCATTTGGTGCACGAAAAGCGTAATCGCAGTGCCTTTCTGGCCAAATATATACTCTGCAGGAAAAAAAAACTCTCTAGGAGACATACATTTTATAAAGTTACAAAAAGAATCCACTAATTTTGTAGGTGCAGAAGTCCTCCAGTGGTAAAATAGAAACTTCAGTTTCTGGAGCTGAGTAGAGCCAAGAAGACATCACACCACTTGGCTGTGGCCAAAACTAACCGTGCTTCAGTCCACTCCATGCCCATCTCTTTCTCAGCTTTTCATGGTGGCTAACAAACACAGGACAACATTGAGCTTCTCTACCATCCTTTTGGGTATGCTATTGAACTGGTATCAACTTCAGTTGCTTTATTAAAACTCATACTGCACTTGTAGAATTACATAGAACCGTAATTACAGCACACACCCATAGAAACAAATTAGTCTCAGCTAATTATTTATTGAGCCACACTGAGATTAGTTTCATTGCCAGTGACTGGGCCAGGAGACCAGGTGTCAGACACGAAAACAGGATTTCAGTCCATCATCTAACAACTTTATGTCCTCATACTACATTTGCACAGTGGCACTTACTTTTGTTTCTTTTAATATGGACCATAATTCCAAAATATTAAATAGACTAACTAGTTTCAATGGCTGAAATGAAGAATGTGGAAGAGCACAACAAAAAATGAGTTTGAAAGCATACATTTAAAATATATCTACACTTTTTGTTCAATAGCTCATTGCAATATGGTTTCATTCATTTGCCTACTGCAAATTGTATGTTCTGTACCGGAGATACCATGTCCTCACTTGGTTAAAATGAACACATTCAGACTGCAACCCAGTACCAACTGAATTATGAGAAAGCATAGAATATTCATAATGCAATACTTAAAACTCTATGTAAAACAAGAACTTAAAAAATGAAATTATGAATGGTTCATAGAAGAACATCTGCCAAAGATATAACCGTCTATGTTAAAACAATTAGGCTGCGTCTACACTTGTAAATGAAGTCGACTTAAGCTTGCTTAAATCGACTTAATTTACCGTGTCTACACTGCAGTTTCCTTAAGTCAACTTAAGCAACTTGCTTAAATCGACTTAAGGAAAATAAAGTCAACTTAATGAAAATTAAGTCGACTTTATTAAACCTAGATTTAATTCTACTTAAGGCTTAAGTCGACTTTTTCAAGTCGACTTAAGCCAGTGTAGACATGGGGTAGCCCTAAGGGGGGCACAGAAGGAGCCTGGCATGCCCCCCCACAGGGCAGGGCAGAGCCCTGCCTGCCCTGCCCCTATGCCCTGCTAGGGTCCCTATCCCCCTTTGCCCACTGGCAATGGGCAAGAGGTGTCCCCTCTGCCCCCATGGACCTGCCCTAGGTCCCCCTAGAAGTCGACCTAGAGCATCCAGTGTGGATGCTCTAGGTCGACTTTGTAAGTTCCCCCCAAAGTCGACTTAAAATTTACGCGTAGACTCACTAAGTCAACTTAACTAAGTAGACTTAGCAAAAGTCGACCTAAACTTTCAAGTGTAGACATAGCCATAGTGTTTTAGCTAAAACTTGGTTTAGTTAATTCAGTTTTTAAAGCCAATGTAGACAGATGCATAATTATGAAGGTTATACAAAACTCTGATGTAGAGCTTCTTCGTACCAAGAACTAACATTTGAAAAATACCATTTTCAAGCAGAGCAGTGTTCCCAACCTTTTTGCCTCGAGGGCCACAAGAATAATTTTTAGAACCCTGAAGGGCCACCAGTTTAATTACTCAAAATTAAATTAAATTAAAATTAAATTGAATTAATTAAATTTCTATTAAATTTCAATTAGGATCAAGTAATTAATTTAAAAAACTGTATCTAAAACCTATAAAACTTTATACAAAAACTATATCTAAAAGCACAGAGTTGCAGAGCTCAGTCAAGGGGGGTGCAGGTGCTAAATGTAGTTTTAACAAAAAACCCCAAACCAGAAATTGCTCACAGGTGCAGGCCATTAAATCTACACAAGGCTCTAATTTACAGAGACCCCGTTCCTTTCCTGTGAAGGGCTGCTGAGAGAGCTAGGACGAGCCACAGCCCCAGATTCTCCTTCTGCTCCTAGGACAAGGCAGAAAGTGGCCCATTCACCTGCTTCACCCTCTCCCCACCCCATCCCCACCAGGCAGTAAGCGGCTGCTGCAGCTCCGGGCTGCCTGGGGCACCTGGCTCCCAGCTTGCAGCCACAGCCTGGCTCCCGGCTGCACTCCAGGACCCAGCAGGGAGCAGGAGGCAGGTGGCCACAGCCAAGCTCCCTGGCAATGGCAGGGGAGAGTAGGCCACTTGAAAAAGCCCCATGGGCCACTTTTGGCTCATGGGCCAAGGGCTGAGAACCCCTGGGCTAGACCGCAGAAAATTTTATTAAGCGAAGGTGAGCTTGAGTCAGACGATCAATCCGTCCACTCAGAAAATATCTCTGATCGGCAGCATGTTTCTGTTCCTGAAGTAAGAAGTTCAATTTTTCTTTTTCTTGTAAAAGTTGCAGCATTGAATTCTGTAACTTATCTCCAAAATCCTGAAGGATGTAGAACTGGATGATCAGAGGAATTTGGTTGGAGAGACGTTTACCTGCACTCTGAAAAAAACAAAACAGAAGATGGTAATAAAACATTACTATCAAAGGGTATGTCTACGCTTGTTAAAATAAGTTGACTTTGCTAAGTCGACTTAACAAAGTCGACTTTATATTGACCTTCTTAAGTCGACTTAGCGCGTCTACACTGTAAATTTAGGTCGACTTAAAGTTGACCTTGCTAAATCAACTTAGAGTGTCTACATTTGATGCCTAAGTCAACTGGCAGGGGCTAGGTTGACCTAGGAGTGGTGCATGGTGGGAAGTGTGGCATGTGGCACCTGAGAGGTGCCCCCCTTCCTCTGCCACCTCTTTAAAAGAGGAAGGGAGATCAGCACCTTCTCCATTGTGCTTGGCTACATGGGGGCTGAGCAGGTCAGGGACAGGAGCAGGGGCAGGGTGCAGGAGCGGGGTGGGCACGGCTGTGTTCTGCTCTGTGGGTGGGCACTCCAGGCTCCTGCTGTGCCCGGAACCCTGGGAGGGAGGTCAGTGGGGGAGATCTGGAGGCCTTGGAGGTCGATTTAAGGCTAATCCACGTCTACACTGGCTTAAGTTGACTTAATAAACCAGGTGTTAAGCAGTCAACTTAATTTTTCCTTAAATCGACTTAAGAAGCAGCTTAAGTTGACTTAAGGAAAGACAAGTGTAGATGCAGAGTAAATTAAGTCCTTAAGTAGACTTAATTTACAAGTGTAGATGCACCCAAAGATAGGAGATGGGAAGGACTCGCTAGTACAAGTCAGGACAGTCAGAAAGTCATATGAAACTCTATGTCAAGTGATTGTTCCATTGAATATTTTCATGAATTAATCTGGAAATGGTTCAGACATCTGGGATGTAATTTCTCATTTTTAATCCTATTTAAAAACATGAATGAGAAACACTGGTAAATTGAACCAAAAGTTTTCTCAGGAGTGTAAACATAAGGCAGACCAATCACTGCAGCCTATTTGTATAACCTAATCAATGCTGCCATTTTCCAGAAGGGGGCCACCCACTACATAACACAACTCCTTCCAGAGAAATAAAGTATGGCTGACCTGCTTCCACAAACAGTTGGGGGCTAGTACTGGAGTGGCTCATAATAATAATTATGTGGGACAAAACAATGTAGGATCTCTAATTTCCAGTTTTAGGATTCTAGCCTGAATCTCTCTAACATTATCAGCTTATTTGGCAAAAGCAGTCAAATGGGACACAGCTCAAAGTAATCTCTCAGTGTCCAGAATTTATTCTGGCATGTCCACTAATCCTGTTAAGTACAGGACTGCATTCGTGCTGTACACTAGCCTCAAAGGATGTCATTGAGTTTTGATCACTTATTTAGAACCATGGACAATTAACACTCATTATATTTTACTAAGATAGTTCCTACTTAATCTAACAGGGCAGGGTACAGCAGAGCAGCAATTTATAATTCGGAGAAGATATTCAACCTGACTGACTACCAGAGGGAATTTAAATTAAGATAATTTTTAAGAGTACTGCAAAATCCCAGTCTATTGCCCAACATTTCTCCTTTCAAATCACAAAGATGAGGGTAAAATTTTAAAGAGCACTCAGGTGCTTAACATCCATTTTCAGAAGTGACACACATAGGAGCCTAATTTTCACAGAAAAATCAATGGCTCTTAACTGCCTAAGGTGTCTTGAAAGTTTTGCTGAATGCTCTTTGCTGCAAATTCACTGTTCTAGGATTATTTAACCACGTGAAGCGCTTTAGGACACTGCAAATGTGTGGGAGATGATATAAAAAGCAAGTTCTCTTTTGCCTTTTTACTCTAGCTCAGAACTTCTAGTGCTAAAATAACCACTTCTAATAACTGGTTTGTTAGTTTCCTTTTTATTGTCATGGAGAAAACAGATGTCTACTTTGGTCAACAGCTGCCTCTAGTACTATGGATGCAGTGATTAATATCTACAATTGCATTTTGCTGGGGGTGCATCACTGCAAACCAGGTCGAGGATCAGCTGAAAATCAGAGCCTTAATCTTTCCGTTGATGGAAGTAAGGCTAAAGTCAGAGGTGGCACAAGTTTTGTCACTGAGGGCTTGTCTACACTTGCTCGGGTTCCCCACTGCTCACATTACTTCCTGAAATGCATTGCACTGGGGGTGGTAGGTGCAGGGACTTGTGGGGGGCAGTCGTCCTCTGCTCATTCCCGCTCCCCTCTTCTCTAAACCAAAAAAGCAGGGAAAGCTCTCATTGCTGTTTCTCTGCCGCAGGCAGGTCAGACAGGGACAGTGTTTCATGCAGAGAGAGGAATTAAGTGAAAACTTGCAGCAGGGGAGGAGCTATGTTGTCATGGTAAAGGGTCTGCAAAAACCAGTTGAGCTGCTCTCTGGATATAAGGACCTAAATTAGAACTGTAGATTTTGACCTCAGTGCTACACCATTTGCACGGGTGATGTGAGCAGATTGAATTCCAGCTCCATTTTTTTCAAATGTACTGCTCTGACAGACTGCAGAAGGTTGCGGTAAGCAGCATTATTTCAAACTTCACTGTCAGTGTAGACCAGCCCTAAGTTGTAACCGGTGTAACTTGAAAGCTGACATAGCAGAAAAAGCAATCAAAAGGCAAGATGAAAGAGGCCTATGTTACACACTCAACCTGTAACCACATTTACATAATGATTCTGTATCTTGATGCTATACGTGCCTTTGACATCCCATAGATTTTTTTGCATTTGCTGTTCAATATTTCAGTTAACGCAAAAAGATGTTATCCATACACATCAAAGAGGAGATTATATGCCATGTAAATGGTACCAGTGTTTTCTTAAATGAAAAACAAAGAGAGACACTCTCCTGATGAGTGCAATGACTACTAGATTAGTACATACTGCAGGATTTGGAATGGAATAAAAACTGCTGTGGTAAGAATCCATAAACTCACATTGAAGTATGCCTCCAAGTGATAAGTCATATCCTTAATAGTAGAGTTGTTCTGGGTTGGAACACCAGTGAAACTGAAGGAGGCTGCTTCATTCGGTTTTATTTCCCGGGTAACTTTTAAGTCTTGTCTGTAAACATTATCCTGGCAGTATACAATCTGCTCCATTTTAAAATGGATTTGGATAACTTTTTCAGCTTCCTCTGTTTGTTTCTTGCTAATGTAGTCTATTCTTTCCTGTAGAGGGAATGGAGAGGGGAAAAAAAATCAAAATCCACTGAGCAATAGGTTCATGAGTACAAGACATGTGACTGGTATCATGTGACATGGTATCACAGGGCTCCCATGGGGCACACGGGAAGAGCCAGATTCTGGCTTCCTGTCAGTTGGTGCAAGGGTGGAGGGGAGCCCGCATTGTTCTGTTCCCTATTACACATGTGGGGTGCGTCTAACACTGGCAAGTTAGCTCAACTTAAGGACGCTTAAGTCGACCTAAACAAAGCTGCGTCCACACTGGGCTTTTATTAAGTCAACTTAATAACAGCTTAAGTCGACTTAATAACACCTCCTTTTAGGTCAACTTAAGCCTTAAGTTGACTCCTTAAATTGACTTAAGTCCAGTGTAGACGGGGATTAATGCTAAGTCGACTTTATTAAGTCGATTTAAAGCCAATATAATGGCTATCTCTTCTGTTAAGTCGACTTAACAAAGTCAACTTAAAGTGTAGTCAATCTGTTAAGTGGACTTTGTTAAGTTGACTTAACAAAGTCAACTTAACTTTGTAAGTGTAGACATAGCCGTGGACAGGAACAGCACAAAGACCTAGGCTTGAGCTCCTTGAGTACAAACAGAGGAGTATTTGTGCTGCCAGTTGTGTGGGAAATTGCACAAGGGATGGATGTGCAGGAGAGGGGAAACATCGAAGAGACCATTCAATATATTTTGATACGGCATATAGCATTTGCCAATACTTCTTCTGCAGGTTCTGATGGGAACTCAGTTTCCCTGTGGCTCAGCTTCAAAATCCACCTCTTTGTCCATGCCCAACAAACCAATCTTCAGCCAGGCACTGTTCATGCAATGTTTTAGCTACAGCAACTGCTCCTCTCTGGCCTTCCAAACACCTTACACTTTTAATTCATCTTGTAGGAATAACATTTACCTCCTTTTAATGCTATAGTTACATTCATATCCTCTTAAATTTTTTTACAGGATCCATGCTGCCTCCTGAACCAAATTCTGCCTTGTTCTCAGTTTCAAAAACTTCCACTACATAGCTTCTTCCTGCCTCTCTCCTGCTCTTTTTTGGTCTCCCTTGAACTCCCCCATCCCCCCTCCTCAGACAAAGTCACTTAGCTGATTGCTGCCTGATTTTTCAAAGCTGCTGAACCCTTATATCTCCCAGAGGTTTCAAAAAGATTTGTGGACACTCATCACTTCTGAAAATTAAGTTACAATTGTTACTATCTTGTCTGCCTCTGGGCCTTCTTTCAGGCAATTCTCTGTGAGTGGCGGCAGCCCCTTTCTGATTGTCCGCTATGGCTCCCAACATCTCCTTCAAAGTTCTCTCTCAAAACTTAGTTCTTCCATGACTGTAGTCACATTTACTTTTTAAGTGTCTCCCCATTACATATATCATATATATCCCCTAAGCAGCCCCATCATCATGTCTCTTTGGCTTTTCTTTTCCCTGTGGTGTTATCTTCTATTCTTGTCTTAACACAAGCAGTGCAAAGACATACATGCATGCTTGACTTTAAGTAGTTCTAATTAACTCACTGTGACTACTTACATACTTAAATCTCTACAGGAACAAAATCTGAGATTATAAACTCTTTGGGGGAGGACTCAATCTCTGTTGTATACTATGTGCAATGCACATATGGTGTAAAATATTCATTCAAGAAACTGGGAACTGTACATTTTTATAGCAAAGTGTTATTGAATGACATAACAAACCTTCATTTCTCCTGTGTAAAAACATTTCCATTTTTTCCCAGTTTCTCTGTTACTTCATTGCTCAACTTATTCACAAAGGTGAGATACCTGCAGGCATCTCTACAAGTTTCTTAAAGGTAAAACAATCAAATAGATGACTGAACAAGAGTAAAGGAATAAAGTATAGTTCTATGCACACAAAACATTATGCCATACAGCATCGCTTGTCTTCTATTAGATTACATAGAATCATAGACATGTCAGACTGGAAGGGACCTCGAGAGGTCATCTAGTCTAATCCCTTGTACTCAAGGCAGGACAAAGTTAGAACTGGACCTTTCCTGACAGGTGTTTGTTTGTCTAATCTGTTCTAAAAACTTCTGATGATGGAGATTCCACAGACTCCCTAGGCAATTTGTTCCAGTGCTTAGCTACCCTGACAGTTAGGAAGGTTTTCCCAATGTCCAACCTAAAGTTGCCTTGATCCAGTTTCAGCCCATTCCTTCTTGTCCTATCCTCAGTGGTTAAGAAGGATAGTTTTTCATCTTTTTCCTTGAAACAACCTTTATGTACTTGGAAGCTGATGATTTCCCCCCCTCAGTTTTCTCTTCTCCAGACTAAATAAACTCAATTTTATCAATCTTTCCTCACAGGTCATGTTTTCCAGATGTTTAATCATTTTTATTGCTCTCCCCTTGAGAGCATGTGGTGTCTCACCTTAGCAGCTCTGTTAAGATTTTGAAAATCCTCAAAATGATCTGTGGCAAACTCTAGGAAAGATTTTCGGACAATTTCTGAGGAGAGAAAAGAGATGTAAAATAAAGGTAGCCATGTTAATTAGTGAACTACTGGTAGTGCAAGATTTGGGAAACTGGTTGTGCACCATATCTATCTAAAGGACACTGCCATGAGCTATGCTTATCCATTCAATTTTTAATCCCTTTTTGTCATATCTATGATGAGTTTTTCATTTTCCTAATATTATCTGTTTTTAACTTTTCATAAATACTGTACATTTTGGAATTTGTACTGTCAAATCTGGAGGCCAGGCATAGAGGTTTGAGGTCTAAAACCAGTCTCTAAAATAAACTGGCTTGATTCAGATTCACTTTCTTCTTCCTGAAGCACACAAAATACAACTTGATATCAACTAACATGTCATTGTCAACCAAAATTTAGAGACGCTAATATTTCTGATGTTCAGGATAAGCTTAGTAAATGAAACTCACCGATCACTTTCCTCATTATTTCAAAAGCTGGTTTTTCTAGTGCCATGATTCGTTGTCTTACAATGGCTTCAAATGTCTTGTAACTGGTAAACCCTGGGAGCTCTCTTCCACGATACTGTTCTTCAAATTTCCATACTTCTTGTTGTATAGTATTTCTATCTACAACATTAAAACAACAGCACTGTTTAAATGCACTGAATCTAATATCGAAAAGCCATACCAGGCGCCAGGAGGCCTCAGCCCAGCCCTGGCCTGACCTCGGAGCGGAGCAAACAGGGCCAGCCTGCCCCACCCCCAGAGATGGACTGGCCAGCCCAGGGGCAGGACAGGAACAGCTCTGGCCCAAGGCCCCCCCCCCCCAGCGTTGGCAGGGTAGGGGTTCTCTGTCATCTGCTCCCACGGAGCTGTCGGGGCTACGTGGGGCAGTGGGGAGCCTGATATGGCAGGGGCCATAGGGGCTGGAACCTGAGGGCCCCTTTTAGGCTGGGGCCCGGGGCTGAAGCCCCTTTAGCCCATTTGTTAATCTGGCCCTGCGCTCCGCAATGCCACAAGTCTATCAGGTCTTGCAACATCACGGAGAGTTGTGTATGTGAGACTGTGCTCTGCGAGACCACACTCTTTCCCTAACAGCGAGACAGAGAGAGGGAGAGACTGGTATCATGGAGCACAGTTTTGCACACACAGCACTCTGCAATGCTGTGTGAGAGTGCCGTAGTATTTCGAGTTATGGTATGTACGGCACGCTTGAAGTACATTTATGTTAAATCTGGCCCGTGATAGCAAATGAGTTTTACACCCCTGATTTAAAGTAAATTAATTACTGGAGAACAAAGCCACCAGGTAACTAAGTATAAACTGCTTATAATCGAGGTACATATGTTCTCATCACTTCAAGATTTTAATTTCATTGGCATAATTTGTTAGTTGTATTACAATTTCAGTCAAAATAAGTGAAGTTCAGTATTTCATAGAAGCTTTATATGCATTCCCTGTACTTACCAGTCAATGCACTGTCGTCAAGTATCTTCCCCCATTTTTGAAACTCTGCACGGAGTTTTGTAAAGAGTCTAATTTCATTTTCAAGCAACCTTTCTTCTCCCTCCACTGAACTCATGATGTCTTGATTAAAGAGTTTGATTTTCTGTAATTACATATTTAAAAAAATAAACTCTGAATTCCAAAAAGACAGCATAACTAAGCAACATCAAATATGATTCCATTTGCCTTGTGAATCAAGGGAATCTTCTACTAAAGTCCAGTCAGATTTATGCAAAGCAGGTGAAGAGTGGTGAAGTTGCACAGATCTCAGCGAGGGCCTATTCAGATCTGCAGAACCATTATTACAAAGAAAAGTCTCCAACTTAACTTGCAGATCCCAGATTGAGACTGTGGGCCTGGCAGTTAGAAAAAACAACTATATAAACTGAAGACATACGTTATGGAAATCATATAGATGTAATCAGGGAATGCTATAATATCTACACTTGCAGGGGCCCAGCCAGAAAAGAGGGGCTGGCTATGTCCCTGGGAAGCTGGTGCCTGGTACCAAAAAGGTTGAGAAACACTGATCTAGTCCTTCCTCCTGCACATCATCAAATCTGACCCTCCCACTCCAGTAAAAGTCCCCTAGCTTCTGGCTGGGTTCATAATAAGGAGATAGAAAAAAGAGGTGGGAGAGCTTTATTAAATTGGACACCATGAGCCAAGCACACACATAGTTTAATTCCAGAGACACACTTGGGCTTATAAACGAGGAGTCCTGTGGCACTTTAAGAAACTAACACATGTATTTATCACATACGCTTTTGTGGGTATAATCCTACTTCATCAGATGCATGAAATGGAAACTACAGTTATGTCAGGTATTTACACATGCAGAGAAGGGTGAGTCAGAAGGTCAATTCAAACAGTTCCAGAGGGGTAGTCTGTTAGTCTATTTCAGTAAAACTAAAAAGGTGTTTTAATCCAAACAGTGTAAAACTGGGCCCTGTAATAGTAATAGATGAGAAGGTGAGAATGTTAAAAGAGAGGAAATTACCTTATGTAATGAGTTAGCTATTCCAAATCCCTCTTCAGACCTAATCTGAAGATGTCAAGGTTGCATATGAATTGCAACAATAATGTTTCATACTGAAATCTGGTTTTGAAGTACCGTAACTTTCATGTCTGTTAGGCTATGTCTACACTTGGCCAAAGAAGTCAATTTAGCATGTCCACACTCAAAAATTAAGTCGACTTAAAGGGGACCTTGCCAAATCGACTTAGAGTGTCCACACTGGATGCCTAAGTCAACTTCTAGGGGCTAGGTGGACTTGGGACTGGTCCACGGTGGCAAGGGGGCACCCCTTGCCAAGTGCCAGGGGGCTCAGCACTTAAGCAGCAGCTTAAGTTGATTTAAGGAAATTGTAGTGTAGACACATATTAAATTAAATCGACTTAAGCAAGCTTAAATCGACTTAATTTGTAAGTGTAGACGCACCCTTACAGAATGTCCAGGGAGGCTGAAGTGTTCTACTACTTTTAAAATGTAACCATTCTTGATGTCTGATTTGTGTCCATTTATTCTTTTGCTTAGAGACAGTCCAGTTTGGGCAGTGTATATGGCAGAGGGGGATAGATAGACTAATGGACGACCCCTCTGGAACTGTATGAATTACCTTGTGGCTCACTCTTCTCCGCATGTGTATAAATAACTGACATACTGCAGTTTCCATTTCATGCATCTGATGAAATGGGATTATACCCATGAAAACTCATGTGATAAATAAATTTGTTAGTCTTTTAAAGTGGCACAGGATCAATGTTCCCTCTAATTTTTGGTAGGCTGTGTGCGCAAAAAATTTCTTTTGTGCAACTTTTTTGCACCCAAGCACATATACTGCAAAAGTAGTTATGAAAATGACAATTTATATGTTGTAATCTTTGTGTATAGACAAACACGAGCATATCTAGATGATAATATAATAAAGACCTACTTTATAATTTCTCTTTGCGATCACTGGCATTTGCCCATTCAGAATAAACTCTGTCCAGTGCTCCCCATACTCCTCTGGCCCCCATCCCACTTCTGCCCTGTCCTCCCAAGCTCCCCAGCCATTCCTCCTTTGCCACCCATCCCTGCTACACTCCCCTGCCAGGGTATAATTTGACAGGCTCCGGAGGCTGGTACTCTCCTAATCTCTGGGCCCCCTTTCTATATTGTACAGGCCCCCTTCATGCATGTGTGGGTCCCAGCCTAGGTAGGTGTGTGCAACCACTTCTCAGTACCTAGCAGGGGGGGAGTCTAGCAGGGATGGGTGGCAAAGGAGGAATGGCTGGGGAGCTTGGGAGGACAGGGCAGAGGTGGGGTGGGGTACCAGAGGGCTATGGGGAGCACTGGCACTAGCTGGTGGGGGGTGCCACATGGCAGATCCCCTCACTGGGCCTCCATGCTCTTGTCCCCCAAGGGGGCCCCTCTGCTGCCCCCATTAATCCCCCACCCCCAAGCCCTCCGGGCCCCTTCCACTCCGGCTTCTCTATCCTCTCCCAGCCCCCTGGACCCTCCTTGATCCTCCCACCCCCTCCCCTACCCCACTCACCAGCTCCCCGACTCCCCTTCCCCGCCTCTTCCCCAATCCTCTCACCCCCCCTCCCCCGGGCCCGTCCCTGTCCATTCGCCAGATCCTGACCCTCCCGGGCCCTTCCCCACTCCTCTTGTTCCCCAGGGCCCCTTCCCCACCCACCTGTCAGCTCCCTGACCACTCCATCCCCATCCCCACTCCCCTCACACACACCCTTGCCCACCAGCTCTTCAACCCGCCCCCTTCCCTGATCCTCTTGGCTCCCCAGGACCCGTTTCCTGATCCTCCATCCCCCCCCCCCCCTTACCTGGCCGGAGCAGCTGCAGGGATGTCCAAAGTTGCTGCTTGGCCCGGCCACTCCTGCCCTGAACACGCTCTTCTGAGCATGCTCAGGGCAGGAGATTTGAAACTCCCCCAGTGTGGCTGCTGCTCCCAGCATTCTGTGGGCTGGATTCTGGATGGCCCGTGGACCACACCCACAGGTTGGACAAGCGGAACACTCGCCAGCCAAATTTGTGGGCCCCAGCTGGAATGCCCCATGTGCGCTGGGTTCATGAGCTGTGTGCGCACACATATGCGCACAGCTTAGAGGGAACATAGCACAGGATCCTTGTTTGTTTTGCTGAAATAGACTAACAGGGCTATCCCCAGGGCTAGATGAAGGCAGAGGCTATAGGGGCTGCAGCCCCAGGCCCTGGCCTAATGGGTGGTCCCACAGCCCCCCAAAAATCCAGGCCTGGCTCGCCCACAATCCATTCACCTTTGGCCTGCCTGCCCAGTCCCTGGGCTGGGCGGGTGGTCTGCTCCAGAACAGCTAGCCCAGGGGCAGGGCAGGAGTGCAGCAGCCCATGACCCCTCCAAAACCACCCCCCCACAGTGCTGCCTGGTAGGACCCCCTGAGCAGCATTGGTCCATGCCCCCCTCACCTCCTGCCAGCAGAGTTGGCCTGTGGGGCCCCACACCCCTCTCCAGCAGTGCTGGCCCATGGCCCGCCCCTCCTTTGCAGCAGCGCTGGCTGGGGCCCCATTGCCCTTGACTTCACCCCCCCCAGCACCAGCGGGGGAGGGTATCCCCCCTCCAGCAAGGAGCCACCACAATGGGGAGGGTTCCACAAGGGTGGGCAGCCCTGGCCTCCCCTCCCCCAGGCCCTGACCTGGCCCTGGATACTCCTCTGAACATTGTCACTTAGGCTTATGTGTGTGGTAAGCAGTGAAAGCCCTGAAAAGTATTGATGGCAGAAATGAATTTGCTCTTTTTGAAACTTCTGATTTTTATAAGCTCAGGACTGTTTAACAATTATTCAGCTCTTTGCTGTGCTCCCAAACCAAATACATATTTATACTTACATCTATTAGAAAAAATAACTTCTCATCTTCTGCTTTTGGTGTACCTTTTCCATATTTGAGTAACGCTTCAGTTGTTTTCTCAAGTTGAATGTTTATTTGGTCTTCTAAAGCAGGCAAAGTTTTCTTGGGGAGAAAAACAAAAAATATTTAACAGATTGGAGAACTCTATTCTTTGAAAGAAACAGAGCATTGCAGGGTGTGACATGAAGACATATAAATCATGTGGTGCCTTCAAAAGCTTAGGTATGCTCTGTAATCTAAACCAACACTGCTTTTACTCAGAAAAGAATGGGGTAGGTTTTAAGATTGTTGTTCTTCAATGATTTTCTTATATAGAAAAAGCAGTGTTTCTCATTCTGGTTTAGTGCAGGAACATATTTAGAAAACCAGTTCATCTCAGGAAGACTTTCATTATTATTAAACAGTTGTTAGTAAAAAGCACGTGTAGTATCTAAATATATTTAATATTTTCTTGATAGTCATTATTCAGGCTTCCAAAAGTTGACAGTGATGAGAATAGTTAGCTCTAACTAGCACTATTCATCCAGAAGTATCAATGGGTGCGTCTACACTGGCAACTTAGGTCGACTTAAGGATGCTTAAGTCGACCTACACAAAGCCGCGTCCACACTGGGCTTTTATTACATCAACTTAAGTGCTTCCTTAAGTCGACTTAATAACACCACCACTGAAGGTCGACTTAACGCTTAAGTCAACCTTATTAGTCGACTTAAGCCACTGTAGACGGGGAATAGCCTTTAAGTCAACCTAACTGGCCTCCAAACCCCCTCGCAGAGTTCCTGGCTACTCCTCCGTCAACCTAGCACCTGCCAGTGTGGACGCAGGTAGTTGACTGGAATTTTCAGCATGGACTCTCTAAGTCGACTTAACAGAGCCTCCAGTGTAGACGTACCCAAAGTGCTTTACAAGACAGGAAAAGTGAGTCATGGAGGGATTCAATGATTTGCCCATTGTTAAATAGTGGGTCAGCAGCAAAGCTGAGACTAGAATTCTGGTCTGCTGACTATCTTGGGGAAAGTATTTTGGATGAATGGTTTATTCACTGAAAAGTGCAGTTTTGGTTGAAGTGAAAGTATTTGACCATGACCAAAACGTTTCAGCTGGAGAAGAGTTGGACGTTTCCAGTTTACAGACAAATTCTAAATATTTGGGGAACTGAAGCAAGTATTTCTTCTGGTTTTTCTACTGGTTTGGCAGCTGACGTGAAAAATCAATTATTTACCCTGCTCCAGACTTGACTGACAAGCCAAGACCCAGTGTAGTGGACCACGTACTTCCCAATTGCCATCAGGCAGGGTAATTAAAGGCTATTCACAGAAATAATTTCCAAGAATTCAGAATTGGGTCCTATTTTAAAAAAATGATTACTGATGTAAAGAACCTGGTGTAAAGTGTTTCTTTATTAGCTTACATTAATGTGTTCCACAAGCTCAGTTGTAAGTTTCTCTGCCAAAACAGGGACAGTGGCCTTGTTTTCGTCCAGAAGAACCCTGAAAAGGAATAAGGAATGTGAAGACAGACTTGCTTTGCAGGACAAGAGAACTATCTCTTCGCTAGTTGTGCAACACAAAGCCAGTAACGTCTGACTCTTCTGATCAAGTGAGGGAGAGCTAGTGATGATGCAGTCGTAACTTCAATACTTCCTGACAAACCTGTCTTTGTGCAAGATTAGACTTAAAATTGAGCTGTTTTCTGAACAGATTGCGAACAGAAAAAGGTTCAGAACAATAACTTCAGAAAAAGATCAGAAGATAAGAATATCCACAGCTGTTGCTACATTACAAGGATGTATTTTCTACTATATAGGGTGGGAATACTGATTCAGAACCACTTAAGGGTTCCAAAAATTTCTTATGCATTTAATGCTGAAGAGCCATCTTCTGTGGAGAACAGCATTCTCCTGACACAGACCATATCTTTCCTGTGAATTTCACTGCACCTTCCAGTGGACAGAATTGTACACATTAATGCCTGATTCAGTAAAGTCCTTTACCGTATATGCTTATGGGAACTACTTGGGACTACTTCAGTGTTTAATGGTCATAAACTATTTAAATGTTTTTCTGGATCAGATCTTAAATTTTAATCTTAAAAGAAGTTCAGTTTAGGAGAAGTTATTTGATATGTAAGCCTTTCCTGGCATTCTGGAAAACAATGCCACAAACACCGATCGACTGACTCACCGACCCACCGACCAAATAAACTAGCCCAAGCTAAGCTTCAGAATAATTTTCATTATGGCCCCAATCTAAATCCTAGGGGGATCAGCAGGAATCTTTCCACTGACTTCAATGGACTTTGGATCAGACTTTAATTGTCTGAGAACTACCTAAAATGTTCATGCTCCTCAAAGAATGCTCTCTCCTTCTGGATTGCAGAGGCCAGGGTCTGGCTGTTCTGAATATCTTGCTGCCCACGACATTTAACAATCATATAACCCTTCCTTAAGTGGATGACCAGGTTTCGAACTATTTCAACAACCGATTGCTCAGTTCCTCTGTCCACCAAATCTGGTTTTGTCAAGATTCCTGTGAAGTAATATAATCAGATTAGACAAGCACAGAAATTAAAAATGGGAAAGATCTAGTGAGGTTTCTTATCACCTGATGCAAGATTATTCCCAATGGCATATGCTATAGTGACTTCTTCAGCAGTCTTGTAAGTTTCATTTTCCCTCCATTCCTCTGTAGTCCCCCCACCTTTTTTTAGGAAGATCTTAGGGATGTCAAATTAATATGCAATTTTACAATATTAACTTTTAATCTTTTCAGCTTTCAAGATGTTTACAGACATAGCATCAATAGCAGTAAGGCCCCAAAATGAGCTATCCCTTTAGATACTGGTTCCCTGTTATTGTTTGCAAAATTCATATTATTTCATAAGGTTTATTTTTCTCATAGTAATAGTTGGTAACTCTTTGCAGGACTGAGGGAAGGTGGGAAGACTATCAGAACTCTATGACCTACTTTCCCCCATTAGCATTTTTAGAAGTAAGTCTTACCTAGCGTTCTCTCGCCTTCTGGGTCCACCTCTTGAGCCATTCTCAGTGCCTCAGTTGTTGCGATATCCACATTACTTGGCACCACTACCAAATTTATGGTCTCTTGCTTAGCAATAAATTTTTTAATTAGCTTTTTGATCTGTAATCAAATATGGTAAAAAAAATGCAGTGAAAAATGCAGATCCTCACCATTTGATTAAGAAGAATGTCATACATACAATGGATGCAATCATATGATAGAAGCTAATGTGCTGATTTCAGCATCTGAATTATCTAAAGGTAATCCAATGTGTAACATACCAAGAACAGATTGCTCTTATATTAACCTTGTGAAAGAGCCATAACAATTTACTCATCCAGGTACACAGTCTATTATTTGATGATGAAAAGGCTAATATTTTACTTGCATTAGAGTCAACCAATTCTATTGTTTATACAGCTAGAAAAAAAATCAAATTGGATTAAATTGACACACCAAAATCAGATAAGCCAGTGGTTCCCAACCCATTGCCTGGGGCCAAAAGTGGCTTTCGGGGTCTTTCAAAGTGGCCCTGCGTGCCCCTCCTGCTGGCTGCAGAAGGGAGTACTGCCTAAAGATGCAGGTGGAACGCATTGCCATGGAGCTATAATCCCGTGCGGGCTCCTTGTTGCATGCCAGGGGACAGAAGATCAGTGCTCGCCTCCCTTTGGCTATAGCAGGGAGCTTAGAAAACTGTCCCTAGGTGCTGGATCCCTGCTGGAGCCCGAAGCTGAGTCTACACTTGTAAATTAAGTTGACTTAAGCTTGCTTAAGTCGACTTAATTTACCCTGCGTCTACACTACAGTTTCCTTAAGTCGACTTAAGGAAAATAAAGTCGACAATGAAAATTAAGTCGACTTTATAAAACCTCATTTTAATTCGACCTAAGGCTTAAGTTGACTTTTTCAAGTCGTCTTAAGCCAGTGTAGACATGGAGTAGCCTTAAGTTGACTTAGGGCTACTCCAGGACTCCACCACTGCCCTCCCTGCCGGGGGGGAGAAGGGGCCACAGGAGAAGCCTGGCATGCCCCCCCCACAGGGCAGGGCAGAGACCTGCCCACCCTGCCCCTATGCCCTGCCAGGGTTCCTGTCCCCCTTTGCCCCATTGTACCCATGTACAATGGGGCAAAGGCTGAGCCCCTGGCACTGGGCAAGGGGTACTCTCCTGCCCCCATGGACCTGCCCAAGGACCCCCCTAGACCCTAGAAGTCGACCTAGGTGTCCAGTGTGGATGCTCTAGGTTGAATTTGTAAGTTCCCCCCAAAGTCGACTTTAAATTTAGGTGTAGACATGCTAAGTTGATGTAAATTTACAAGTGTAGACATAGCCAGAGAGAGAGAAGCACTGAACTCCCATACCCCTGGCTGCAAAAGAGAGTCATTTCCTAGGGACCCAGGTGAAGTACAAGGGGTTGCAAGACACCTGCGGTTTCCCTGCTGCAGCCAGGGGATGTGAAATTAGGAAGGAGGGGCAGTCTCCTTGCTAAATTCCTTCCATCTGGCTGCAGTGTGTGGGTACTTACCTACACTAGTGCAGTGTCTGTGAATGTGACATGTACTGTGAGTAATTTGTAGGAGTAAATTAGTGAATGTAAAAATGAGCACCAAAGGATTAAAATGTTTACTTTAAAGATGTGATGATTTGTTGTCCTTAATGGTGCATTTTTTCGAGTTGACAGACTGGTGGCCCTGCATGCTTGTAAAAATGATATTTGCGGCCTCCGAGCCACAAAGGTTGGGAACCCCTGAGATAAACCATCTCAAAAGTATACTTATCAAAAGAAAGGAAAATGTCTTGTCTTTGTAGGGTGACATCAGACAGCAAGGGAGAAAAATGGGATGGGTGTGGGGCAGGGATCTGGTCACCTTCCCCATCTCCCTCAGCACCTCACACCCTGCAGCTCTCCCCAGCACTTTGCCTCCTCCCCCCAGCATGTCATGGCACTGGTCTCTCATGGCTCCCCTGGCACCTGCAACTCCTGCAGCTCCCCCCAGCAACTAGTGCCCCCTGCTCCCACTTCCTCCTCCTCAGCCCTTCATCCACACTCACCACAGCCAAGGCAGAGAGAACCTGCAGCAGAGTTTCATTTCCTGCGCTGCACAGCCCAGGCATGTGCCTGGGTTGTGCATGGTGGGAGATTTAAATGGCTCCAGACCACTCCCAGCTCCCAGCGGCATGAAGAGCCAGAATACCAATACAGGACAATTCATCTGTTTTTAACTAAAGTTGGAACACAGGGAAAAGGGCTAAAATACGAGACTGTCCCTTTGAAAATGGAATGTAGGGTCACCCTGTATCTTTGCTTTTCAGTGTGGGACTCATGAAAAGACCATAAAATGGTCATGAAACTTGGCTGCTTTTCTCCCATGTTTGAATGCCAAACAAACAGTTTCTTGTGATTTTGTGTTGTGTTGCCAATGGGTCAGACAACTCGACTTATATTGAATTCATATAATTATTATTATTTTCATATTTGAGTTTCCATAAATCTTCCCTTGTCTTCTATATTTGCCTTCAACACTATTCTCTGTCATGTTCAAAAAGTAAGATGCTTTATCTCCCATTATTTTGCATCTGGAGAATGTGGACCATTCAGGATAATTGACATGTGCTGATGGTGTCAGAAGAGCCATTTTATTATGGATAAAATTAGTAGAGTTGTATAAATTCATGTTAATTTCATCACAAAATAAAATGATTGCTTTCCTGAATTCTGGCTGGATAAGGAAGTCCCTTTTTATGATCTTTGACATGGTTACAATACACATCTCAAACCTTTCTCATTCAATCAATATTTGTTGACATTTGTCAAGTTTTTGCCTCTTTTATTACAACTGATTATTTAGATGGCTCGTGATGGAGGTACTAACACATACATACATCTAGTGTACATCACCGTCCACTCCCTCAGTCTCCTGCTAAGACTAGGGCTACATGACAAGAGGCCTTGTTCTTGCAGAATTCTTATTTAAATTATAAATATTATAATTTTTGTTACCTTGTAACACTGTCAAAGATAGAATTTGATCCACTGTGTGTGGAAACACTGAGAAACAGTTAAATTATCAATGGAACCAGTTTGTCTTTTCCATACTATGATCCTCAGCTGTAGAATAATACCCTAGTGTGATGGGTTGAGTACCCAACATTCCCCCTGCAGGGTGAAATGCAGACCAGATGGGCCAATTAATCCATTGGGCAGCTGATTAAGGAGGCTTAGCTGGGTCTGTGGGTCTGAGATAGGTCTGTTGGGAAAAGGTAGACACTCCCAGGAGAAGAGAAGAGTGAGTGAAAGGACTACCTAGAACAACTGAGGAGCTAAACCTCCCCCAGAAGTGGGGAGCAGGACAGTGGCCCGGCTGGAGGGCTGAGCCATGAAGTAGATGCCCAGCAGATGATGTGTTTCCTGAAACTGAGAGGTCTGCAGATGGAGAACAGAGTTGAAGTGATGGTGTGCAAACTGCAGATAGGGGGTGCTGGTCTTGAGTTAATTCCCAGAATGTCCAGGAGGACACGCCAGTCTGGTGGTGAGTGGTGTGCCCCATGACAAGGTGGTAGAGAGTGCAGGAATTTGACCACCTGTGATACCAGGAGAAGTGGAAAGACTGGGAGGGTGTTGAACCCCGCCAAAGGGATCACAACAGAGACAGAACCCTGAGGTGAAGGTTGAAATGGAAGTGGTGATGGTACAGATTCTCTGTGCTGAAAATTTTCCCTTTCTTGGCTGGATACCAGAGTTGCCTGCCCCACAGAGGGTAGCTGGGAAACAACAGGGGTGGGTCC
Organism: Pelusios castaneus; assembly: GCA_007922175.1. Taxonomy (NCBI): domain Eukaryota; kingdom Metazoa; phylum Chordata; order Testudines; family Pelomedusidae; genus Pelusios; species Pelusios castaneus. The sequence goes on along the minus strand of ML685929.1, from coordinate 1,283,898 downwards.
ATGACACATGGGGACAGATAATGGAAAACCAGCAGAGACTGGGTAGCTCACAGGTATTTAAAAGACTGCATGCATGGGTAGCTGGGCAACAGCAGAAGCTGCATAGAATCCTTCAGGAGAGGAGCAGCAGTAGGAGATGTAAGGGATGGGAATGGGCATGGCACTCCGGGACTAGATGGCCAGAGGCTGAACCCCAAAGGTACTATGGCTGTGGGAGCAGGGGCACCTGAAGAGAGAAGCGACCCTATTTGGAGAGACAGAATGGGCTATGCCAGGAAGCAAGGACAGAGTCAAGGGACCAGAATGTCCCACCCAATGAGCAACTGGATCAGAGGAGGACCTGCTTTTGATGTGGAGAAAAAGGCCATATCAAGAGACATTGCCCCAACAGGAAAAAGGGGAGCAGAGAAGACAAGAGGAAGACAGCGAAAAGGGTCAGGGAGAACCAGAGGGCCATGGTGAGACTGTAGCAGTGGTAGTGAAAGCAAACAGGATGGTAAAGTTAAAAACATGTCAAGAAACAGGAGGGAGAAGGGAGTCCTCAGAGGGGAAGTTGAAAGAAGCTGGGACTAACTGAGGAAGAACCACACACTGCTGGGGACTCAGGCCCCGGGAAAGAGAGGGTGGGGGGCAAATGCAAGACAGGCTGGTAGGAGGCTGTACAAGACATGGAAGCACAGCAGAAGAAATTGAAGGAGGCCATGGAGGAGAGGGAGAAATTACTTCTCATGGTGAGTTACCTGAAGCAGGAGAGGAGTTACCTGTGAGACTAGTTACATGAGAGGCAGGGGAAGAGATACCCTGTCCTATGAGACAGGATCCACCACTGTTCTAATCAGTAAACTAGTGTTTGTTTTATCTGAAGTTGTGGAGATTTTAAAGTATCAGAGAGGCTGGGCCAATCCATTTCAATGTCAAATGGATGGACAAAGGTCTACGAGTCTATGGTGACTGGGGGAGCTTGTGGTGAGGTGTCTGGGGTGTTCACCAGGAGACCGTCTCTCAAGTGGCCAGAGGGCACACACCCACTGCCTGGACCGATTACACGCTGGAGGCTGGTGTGGATTGACTCAGACGTGAGTAGTCACCTAGCAAAGCAGGGTAAGTCGGGGTTCAGGAGTGGAGATGGGGGGTCAGAGTGGCACACCGGACCAAATTCTGGGAGCGGCTTGACACTCATGCCCCATGACAACTAGGTAGGGATTTCTTTAGTTATGAGCCATCCTTTCACTGAATTTCATCTATAGGATGGACTAGCCTGTGTTTTATTCTGCATGACCATCACTCTTTTTTTGCAGCAGTTCCTCTGTCAATAACTGTCCTATCAATAGATAGGACAATATCTTTAATCTACAACATCTTTAATTTTGATTGTGAGGCAAGTTAACTGTATAGAACATTTGGTTTTTACAGAGGTCCTTCAGCAAAACCTTCTGTTTAATATAATTTCTGCATTAGCTCTCTACTGCTGTAACTTAACTATTTCCTAGCTCAGAACATGTATGTGCATTACCTGTTCTCCAATGTCTTGTGGCTGATTCCCTACAGCCACCCTAGCAATCCCTGGAAGATCAATCAGTGTCAGATCTGGAACATTCGGGGAACTAATTTCTAGGGAAATTAATTCTGGGCTAATACCCACTCCTTCACCAGCCATTACATTCTGGGCTACAAAGGAGGAAAGAACAAGACAAGAAAAGAAAAGTTTAGAAACTCATCATGGTAATTTCACATTAAAACATAACAGAACTGGAAATCTCCTGTTGCTAGTCTTTTTTTTTTTTCAAGAGAGTCATTTTGGGATCCAGTCCTGCCCAGGCAAAATCCCATGGAATTAAAAGGGGTTATGACTGAACTCCACTGCAATATTTGACCCGTAATACTAATTGAAGAATAACGCTTTCTATTTAATTAAACTTTCAGAAATATCAATGTAGAAAAATCAAATACATGAGATGGCTTATAAAAATTTGAATTTAGTGATACAATAAAATACTTAGCATTTACAAAATTGTTCCTTATCTTCAAAATGCTGGACACACATCAGTGAATCCTTGACAATCTTGCAAAGTAGCAAAAGCTTATTATGCACATTTTATAAATGGATGAAGAGGGGCACGGAGATTAAGCATCCTGTCCAAGATCACATAATAAACCAGTGGCTGAGCCATGAATGGAATGAATGGATATTGAGTGCCCGTACTCTGCTGTAACCATCACACAACACTGTCTAAATCAGGGGCGTCAAACTCATTTGCTCTGGCGGGCCAGATTTGACTTAATGTACTTCAATTTATGCTATGTACGGCCCATTTAAGATACGACGGCATTCTTGCAGCATCGTGGAGCACTGTGTATGCAAGACAACCCTCCACGAGAACACATTCTCTCCCTAAGAGAGCAAGAGAGAGAGAAAGAGAAAGAGAGGTCTGGTGGACTGCAGTTTCGCATACCCAGCACTCCACAGTGTTGCGAGACCTGACACTCTTGCAGCATTGCAGAGCACTGGGTATGTGAGACAACACTATCTCTCTGTTAGGGAGAGAGTGTGGTTCCATAGAGCACAGTCACGGGCCAGATGGAAGAAGTCTGTGGACCACATCTGGCCTGCGGGCTACATGTTCAACACCCCTGGTCTAACTCAAACTTCAGAGCACCGAAGCCTGGAAGTTCTTGAGATTGATTTCTCAATTTGACAACTACATCATTTTATAGCTGTTTCTCCTGTTTTTTTATATCAAAGTAGATAATTTCTTATGAGAAACTTTCAGAAGCATAATTAGCTTATTTGACTTGCATGTCACTTACCTTGCTACCTTACCAGGTTTTTTTTTATTATTTCTTGAAAACCTTAGAGAGTAAATATATATGTAAATGCAAACAATGTTATGACCATTAACAAGTTTTGGAACTACGCGAGCTAAAACCAGAACAGTCAAACCTTAAGCTTCAGAGCATAAGCTGGTAGACCTCAAGAATAGGAGAGATGTTTTCTCTCATCATATGGAATACTATACAGCTACCCAGTGTCATGTTAGTATGTTACAGGACATGGGTACATGTTTTCTTTTTCTCTTCCCCTAAAATACTAGATTTTGGCCAATGCCAAGTGCAGGATGATGACTTAGAAACACTGTGGCCTTAGCTGGTCTGAAAATACTGGAGCAAATCACTTTTGATGTAAAATGCTGCAATATCACTGAGAGCAGCTGAGTTGTGCCAGATTACTCCAGTTCTGAATTTGGCTCCCTGTGTTCTTGGCAGTCTCAGCAGTTATGATCACAATGTTAATCTGGGAAATGTTTTGCTGCCTAACAGAAAGGAATAAAGGATTAAAGAGATGATCTGATAAATCAAATCAGAATGGAGTAAATAGCACTTACCTGTTCTTATTTCTTTTTCTACATGTGAGGGATGATGTAGTTCTTTATATCTATCCTGGTAACTAATTTTCCCTTTCCATTCCTGCTGAGGAGCGAGTTTTTTCAGTCTGAGCACTAAAGGACATCTGGTGGTAATACCTACAATGGTTCATAAAGAATTAATCCTGTTAATGACCATGGTTGTTACTTCGAACAAATGGTAGAAGTAGGCAACATTTTTGGCCCCAGGGCGACATGCTATCTATGGCCACTCAAAGCGGGCCACAGGTGGGGGTGGGAGGGTGAGGAGTGGAGCTTGGAGGTGGTGTGGCCAGTGCCCTCTTCCCCAGAAAAAGGGGTGGAACTGGGCTCCACATCCCCTTCCCTCGCAGCTTCAGCTGGAGCTGGGCGGGAGATGTGGCGGCTGTGATCTGGCCATGGCGCAAGTCACTGCTGGACTTGGGAGGGGGAAGTGGGGAGCAACTTTGAGCTGGCAGGCCAGAGGACAGGTGCTCCGGCCCTCAGGCTGTAGTTTGCCCACCTCTAGAACAGAGCATACTATGAAGGTAGTTTTTCCCACAGTACACAGAAGAATGCCCAAAACTTTTCATGCTCTATGGGAAACCTGAGAGTTGGGAAAGAGGCCAGACATTGGTGGGGAGGGCACTGAGTGAAACAATCCTATTTCTATGGGCAGCCGTGGGCAGTGGCCATATTTTAAAAGTTTATTCTGTTTTGAAAGATTCTATATTTGTTTGAAAGGTATTTTATATAGTAAAAATGGATAAATGGAAACCAGTAACATATCTGAAAAGAGAGGACACTTTTAAGGTGCGTCTATGCTAGATGCTTTATACCTTTTTACCTGTGCAGAATCATTTCTCTACTGTAACATTGTCCCCTGACCCAGTTCTACAATATGGATACGATTGGGTTTGTTAAAAAATTCTATAACTGTATTAATTTCTGTAGGTTTTTAAGAGTAATTTTATTGAACCCTGTTTAATGTTAATAGATTATACAGCTGTAAAGAACCATTATGACCATCTAGTCTTTCTACGTAACACAGGCCATAGAATTGAATCTAGTGACTCCTGCATATCTTCCGGTCAAGCAAGAGCATAACTTTTAGAAGAAAACATCCAGTCTTGATTTTAATTTTGATAAAACCCTTTGGTTTCAATTTTATTAATCTCCATAGGACTTTCCCTAAGGGAACAGCAGCCTAACTTGATAGATACTAATGAGGAGATTTCTACTCTGGCCTATGTCACACACAAAAAGTGTGAAGGTGAACAAGGAGATGTCAAGAGAGCTTTGGAAGGACTGTAGTTTACCTGATTTGTCCCTGGCAACTCTTCTGTTGTTTATCAGAGGAAATTGGCTCAGAATAACACCTTTTTCCAGTTTTAACATGGTATATTCTGTAAATGCCTGGAACACAATGAATGCGTTTCCTGTTTAGACCTAGCTTTAGGGTATGTTGTTGGAAATTCTTCTGCATGCCCAGACTGCTGCCTGGGTCACGGGAACTGTAGGTGGGTGTCTTTCTGTGCCAGCACACGGCTGCTATTATTTGGCTAGGGTGCAGTCTGAGGTTGACTCCCTTTCAGATGTTTCAGTCCACACAATTACCTCTGATAATAACACTGTGTAAGGAGTACTGCACTGATACACACTCTGCAGCTAAAGCGGGAGATATTCCAACCTGTGGCAAAGACATGCAGAGGGAGAAATGCAACGGACATAAGGAATTAGTCAGTGTTTCAAATTTTTCTATAGCTCTGATAAAGGGGAAAAGAAACAGTTACTAGCCTTTCATGACTGTTATTCATGTGTTGTTCATGGCCATTTCATGCTAGGTGTGTGCACTCTGCATGCACAGTTGCTGGAGATTTTCCCCTTAATGGTATCTGTAGGGCTGGCTCAGGTGCTCTCTGGCTCTAGGCGTACGTCTACACTGGAGGCTCTGTTAAGTTGACTTAACCAAGGTCGATTTTAAGTTGACCTCGTTAGGTCAACTTAGAGACTCCACAGCCCTGCATCCACACTGGCAGGTGCTAGGTCGACGGAGGAGCGGCCAGGAACTCTGCAAGGGGGCCTAGAGGCCAATTAGGTTGACTTAAGGGCTATCCCCCGTCTACACAGACTTAAGTTGACTTAATAAGGTTGACTTAAGCCTTAGGTTGACCTTAAGAGGTGGTGTTGTTAAGTCAACTTAAGGAAGCACTTAAGTCGACTTAATAAGCGCCCAGTGTGGACGCAGTGATCTGTAGGTTGACAACCATCCTTAAGTTGACCTAAGGTGCAAGCGTAGACGTACCCTAGGAGCTGCCAGTCCCTCACCCTCTCAGTTCCTTCTTGCCAGTAACTCCGACAGAGTGAAAGCAGGATGGTTTGTGGAATGGACATGAGCAACACATCTCACAGAAGAACAGTCATGAAATATTAGTAACCCCTTTTTCTTCTTTGAGTGCTTGTTCATGTCCATTCCATGCTACGTGAGTCACAAGCAGTAGAGTACCCCAGAAGATGGGCTCAGAGCTCATGGACATACTGATTGCAACACTGCTCTCATGAAACTGGCATCATCACAGACCTGTTGGGTGATGGCGTAGTGGGATGTGAAGATATGAACCATGTTGTGGTTCTCTAGATGTCCTGAATTGGTACCTGCATGAGGAGAGATGCTGACAACGCCCAGGCTCTTGTGGAATGAGCAGTCATCATGGCTGGAGGTGGAACCTTTGCCTGCTTATATGCAGAAAGTTGTGCAAGATGAGATTCTTTGGGAAGACACATGCAGCCCTCTCATTCTTTCTGCTATTGCTATGAAGAGTTGTGTGGACTTCTTGTAAGACTTAGTTCTTTCAGTACAAATGGTGAGGCCCCAACTAATATCCAATGGATGTAGCAGATGTTCCTACACAGTCTTGTGAGGTTTTGGAAAGAAGACTAAGGAAAATGTCTTGGTTGTTGTGGTGTTGCAACACCACCTTTGATAGGAAGGCCAGATAGGGATGCAGCTGGGCCTCATCCTTTATGAAGACTACATAAGGGGGTTCCTTGCACTCAGAGATCTTCTGGCTGAGGTGATCACCACCAGGATGATGACCCTCCAAGAGAGAAGCAATATGGGGAACGATGCTAACAGCTTGAAGGGAGGCCCTGTGAGCCCTGACAGGACCAGGTTTAAGTCCTATGGGGGACTGGATCACAAACCTGAGGGTAGGGTCTTTCCAGCCCCTTGAGAAATCTGATCATCATGTCATGGGGGAAGATTGATCTGGCATTCTCTGGAGCATGGAAGGCTGAGATGGCTGCTAAGTGAATCTTAATAGATGAAAGAGCCAGCCTCTGATATTTTAGTCCAAGATAGACTGCAGAAAAGACCAGGATTGAGAGAGATTCCATTTGGAAGCTAAACAAGTGAAACATTTCCACTTGGCCTAATAGGAAGACCTGATGGAAGGCTCTCTGCTATCTAGCAAGACTAGCTGAACCCATTCCAAGACAGGTCTGCACTTCAGGGTTCAGCCATGCAGCAACCATGCTGTTAGGTGCAGGGAGGAGATATTTGGATGGAGCAAATGGCCATCCAAGTGGGGTGTGAGCACAGAAGTTACTGCCAGTGAGAGGTCCAGAAGCATACTGCACCAATGCTGGTTGAAATATAGTGTTTTGTTCCAATATGGAATGAAAACGAATGTCAGAATAGTAGAATGTCCCACAAAAGGAATTTTCCAGTTGCCATACAGTTCTAGTCATAACAGTGTTTTCTGTATAATCGAATGGGGAAAATACAAATTCTTTCAGGTTGTGTCAGGGATCAATCTAAACCTAACTTTCAGTTTCCCACAACAAACAAGGAGTCTGGTGGCACTTTTAAAGACTAACAAATTTATTTATCACATGAGCTTTCATGGGAGATGAAGTGGAATTTTCTCCCATGAATGCTCGTGCAATAAATAAATTTGTTAGTCTTTGAAAGTGCCACCAGACTCTTGTGTGTTTTGCCGAACTAGACTAACATGGCTCCCCCTTTGGAACTTTTCAGTTTCCCAAACTGATCTGAATATACCAGATAGAAACTCAACCCTTTGACTCAAGGAAGCGTCAAATTTCTGAGATGAAAAGCTGAAAGGTAAATTCTTACCACTTCCTCTAGGAAGAGCCACTCCGGACAGGGCTTCTAGAACTGAACTTTTTCCAGAACTCTGGTCTCCAATCACTGCAATTGCTGGCAAAGCCAGGTCCTTTTCTACTCCAAGCGCTCTCAGGGAGTCAATGAGATCAATACAGGGACGGATCTTCTCCTCATACTGGTTGTATAAGGTGTGTTCAGTATTCTGTTAGAATAAAATTACATTTAATTTGAGCTTCTGTTTCACAGAATGAGGCAAAGTTTAATATTTCTATGCAATAAAATATATATATCAACATCAAATTATGCTTCACACCCCCACACCACTAGCTTAGTACAGTGAGCTACAAACCTACAGCAGTATTCTTGACAAGGTAAACACATTTTTTGTAAATTCTTAGCAAAACTTAGCTAATTTGCACCAGTGGCTGAAATAGCTTTTGCAAATTGCTGAATTTGAGGGGACGAGGAGAAGCAAATAAGTGAATAGTCAATAAGGAAGGCAGGAACAATTCCCCATAAAAGGTACTTTGTTCAGTTATTTTGTTAACTGCAGTTTTTTCTTTTCTTTATTTGTAATGCTTCATGTCTTGCAGTGTATAGTAAAATAACAAAGGTCTTAGTAATAAGAATCCTTAAGTACATTTTCACTATTAAATCATTGTTTGTGCTTTGGAGACACATACCATTTGAATCTGAGTTAAAGAGTACTGAGATAAATTAGGACATGATATAATTTATGGGCTAATATCTAGTAATTATTTTATAGATCATTATGTTGATCCTTCCAAGGCAGGATATTGTGCACAGGAAAAGAATGAATAAAGCTGATTTTTTTAAAAAAAGTGATTACTTGATGTCACTTGTTGTTGTTGCATGTACCATGTGTTGTGTAATACACATGTGAGGATTCAACTTTTATTAAACAAAACTGACTCCTTACTTGAGCAATTATTTACATTGCTGTTCCGGCTACATCTTAGCTTCCCCAACCCTAACTGTACACACAGACTGCCTTCCTGTTGCCTGAGGCCTCCTCCAAATTCTTCCCTTCCCTCTCTCCAGGTTTCATGCAGCTTGCTGCACTTAAGCTATCCATGCCACTTTGAGAAAATTAATATTTTATGAATTAAGAGGTAAGGCAGCTTCCTATCTCAATCCAAAATTTGGCATCTTTGGATAGAGAAAAAAGTGAAATGATTGTCTTCCACCCTGAGGTAAGAACACTATTTCTGGAAATAAATATTTATCTTTAGTAATAAGTAAGACAATATTTATCACCAGGGGAAAATATTTTTAACCCCTCTGATCATAATAATCTAACATTATCATTATTATTAAATTGTGTTATTAATTTTCATATAGACTTTTCAAATGTTTATTCTGGTTTTCTCAGTGTTAAATATAGGAAATATTAAATGAGTCTTTCTATTTTTATCAATTTCTATTGAATGCCCTAGAGCCTCATATAAAAAACAAAACCACAAATCCTATAACATCTATTTAAAGTTTCCTAATGTGAATATTCAATAAGATATATAGAGTCTAGGAAAAAGTTGGACTTAGGCTGTGGCCCTTCTATTCTTTATGCCTATACATTTTTTTACATTTGCATTTTATTTGCAGGTACAAATCTTAGTAATTACATAACTGAGTACCCAGGCTAGCCAATATTTTTACCATGTGATTTACGGAGTACTATAAGAGTCAGTGGGATTTACTCATGTGCGTAAGTTAAAAATGTGCATACATGTTTGCAGGGTTGGTATGCAGACTTCCATACACAATCACACAGACAGACAATTGTTCTGCTACCTGTCTTCAAACTATGCATGCAGTAGTGAGGCCAGAACACTGAAAATTCAGCATCTGAACATTAATCTCAAAGGAGATGTCAGTTTTCACTCAGATGCCAAATATCTGACTTGCCTTGTTGTGTTGCTCGTGGAAGTGATAGATAGCCTCTTGCTGTTTCACCTTTTCGTGATGTTTCTCAGACTCCGCCCACTGGGCTGCCACTGCCTGTCTCTGAAACATCTCACTCCTCTCAGGAGCTGCATTCTGCAGCCAAGGATGAGGCACTGCAGTTGGCCCCTTTGACTCTGTTGGTTGCCATTGTGTAAAAACTTCATTTGATGGTGCTGGGAATGATCCAGGATAAACTGGGTTAACCTGTGCCGGGAAACATACCGGAAAAACTGCTTTTGACTGTGCTGGGTGTAAGCCTGTAAATCCTGCATTTGACTGTGTTGAGAGAAATCCTTGAAAATCTGTGCTGGTCTGTAACGGTGGTGGCGATGTTACAAAAGGGTCTTCGGACTCTGGTGGGAGTGGTACTGCAAAAGCTGCTTCCGACTTGGTTGTTAGGGACCCCGCAAAAATCGCTTTAGATTGCCTTGAGAGAGATGCTGCGAAAGCGGGGCGTCTGCCTCCACGGAATGCTTGTGATTCTTTGGACATCGTCAGGGAAGCTCTGGGCCCTGTTTGTGGCTGTATCCCGCGCAGTGACTGTTTGTGCGCTACCTGCTTGCTTTTTTGCTTGCCAGATGAAACTGTTGCAGGTGGGACGCCTGAGGACGGGCTGGGGCTGCAGCAGCCCTGGGGCTTGTTCATTAAGTGATTGTCACTGAAAAACAAATGTTTGCTCCAGCAACTCTTCTATACTGCCTCTGAAATCACAGCTGGGCTTGAGTGGGATTCAGCTCTGAAATAATAATAATAATAATTATGGTGAAAGTCAAAACAATGTTGTTATTGGTTATTCATATCAAGCCAATGGATCTTTGCTGGTTTATACCAGGTGAGGCTCTGATCTCTTATTTGTACAGCATCACAGTACTGGTGAGAAAAATGCCAATTAGTTTTGATGACACATTGGGAGATAACACAAAGGAATGTCCAAAACATTTTCATTTCCCCAACCCCCAGTCCCAATTTCCCTCAAGAATGTCTTTTAACAAGGATCACTTCTCAAAAAACATTTTCAATTGTTTTTCATTAAAAAAATCAGAACATTTTGACCAAAGTTAAAAAAATTTGTTCCCCCCTCCATTATAGTTGAAAAACCAACTTTCATCCCTAGAATGTTTTGTGAGCAGCTCTAGCAGGGTGATAGGTAGGGATCAGTAGCACGGTTCTCTCCCCGCCACCTCGAATTTCCTATTTAAGGCCCAGACCTTGGAAACACTCACACCGACATTTAAATTTGTGTGAGGAGTTTAGCCTATGTGTGTATCTACAGGAATGGGGACTAAATAGACAGGTGGCAAAGAGAGGCAATGAGCATAAACCAACACGCTGCTCTCCAGCTGTTCTTGTTGTGAACAGCCTGTGGGTTTAGCAAAATGGCGTTTCATTTTTTTACGGGAGAAATCCAGCCAACTAGTGGCTGACTCTGTACAAGTGTCCCAAAGGTTTTTCTTCTTGGGGCAATTTCTTTTGCTTAAAAGTGGCCTGTGAAGAACAAAAAAGCGGGGAGTGGGGTTGGCTTTTAAAATACATTATATTGTGAAAGAGAGACCCAAAAGTTTTTTCTTTTACTATTTAGTCTTAAAAATTCAGGCCTTGTCTACTTTCCTTTTCCTGGAAGAATGTCTTAAATGACTGGAGAAATGGGAGGTTTATGATCTCACAGTTACTATGAAAATTAGAATGATTGAGATATACAGTAATTTATTTTTTCTTAAATTCAGTCTGTTTAAAATGGATAAGGGTTGTTTCTTTTATTAAACACCTACTTAATTCAAATGCTTGAAAAGAGAGTAAGAAGAAAAATTCTTTAGTGGAATGGTTGGGGACTCTCTTCTGAGGGGGACGGAGGCACCCATCTGTCGCCCAGATAAGGCTTCTCGGGAGGTATGCTGCCTGCCAGGCGCCCGTATCCGAGACGTTACGGAGGGATTGTCGAGAATCATCCGTCCCTCTGACTACTACCCCATGCTACTCATCCATGTGGGAACCAATGATACTGCGAGAGGTGACCCTCTGCAGATGAAAGGTGACTACAGGGCTCTGGGAGCACGGGTGAAGGAGTTCGGTGCACAGGTGGTGTTCTCCTCGATCCTCCCGGTCAAGGGTAGGGGCCCGAGCAGAGACAGATGCATCCTGGAGGTGAATGCCTGGCTGCGGAGATGGTGTTACCAGGAGGGCTTTGGCTTCCTCGACCATGGGGTGCTGTTTCAGGAAGAAGGACTGCTAGGCAGAGACGGACTCCACCTATCCAGGAAGGGAAAGAGCATATTTGGAAGCAGACTGGCTAACCTGGTGAGGAGGGCTTTAAACTAGGTCCGAAGGGGGAAGATGACCAAGACCCACAGGTAAGTGAAACTGAGGGAAACCTGGGGGAAGGGATGGAACTTGGGGGGTGCTGGGGCTGTAACAGCAGGAATAAAAGAGAGGGTAGTTGGAACTGGGGGCTGGGGTCAAATAATTGTTTATTTCTTGATAAAGTCATAATACCTCAGGCGAGTGGGGAAGGAGGACACCGGGAGAAATTGCAAGGGGGAAGATGCGACAGGAGGGAGAATCGACAGGGCAAAGTAGGGCAATGGGCCCGGTATCTTAGGTGCCTGTACACAAATGCGAGAAGCCTGGGAAACAAGCAGGAAGAATTGGTAGTACTGGCACAGACAAGGAACTATGATATAATTGGAATAACAGAAACGTGGTGGGATAACTTGCATGACTGGAGCACTGCCATGGATGGATATAAATTGTTCAGGAAGGACAGGCAAGGAAAAAGGGGGGGAGGAGTAGCTTTATATGTAAAAGAGCTGTATGACTGCTCGGAGCTCCACTATGAAAGTGGAAACAAGATGGTTGAAAGTCTGTGGGTTAAGTTTAGGGGAGAATGCAACAAGGGGGATGTTGTGGTGGGTGTCTGCTACAGACCGCCAGACCAGAAAGAGGAGGTGGATGAGGCGTTCTATGGACAACTAACAGAAGTTTCCAGATCGTCGCAGGCCCTGGTTCTTATGGGGGACTTCAATTATCCTGATGTCTGCTGGGAAGATAATACAGCAGTGCACAGGCGATCCAGGAAGTTTTTGGAGAGTATTGAAGACAACTTCCTAGTACAAATGCTGGAGGAACCAACTAGGGGCCTTGCACCTCTAGACCTATTGCTCACAAACAGAGAAGAATTAATTGGGGAAGTAGAGGTAAATGGCAACCTGGGCAGCAGCGACCATGAGATGGTAGAGTTCAGGATCCTGATCAATGGAAGGAAGGAAAGAAGCAGAACACACACCCTGGACTTCAGAAAAGCAGATTTTGGCTCCCTTAGGGAGCTGATGGGCAGGGTCCCATGGGAAGCTGATCTGAAGGGGAAAGGTGTCCAAGACAGCTGGCTGTATTTTAAAGAAACCCTGTTAAAGGCACAGGAAGATAACATTCCGATGTGCAGAAAGAACAGCAAATGTGGACGGCGACCAGCATGGCTTAGCAGGGAACTCTGCAGGGAGCTGAAACATAAAAGGGAAGCTTACAAGAAGTGGAAGCTTGGACAGATGACAAGGGAGGCGTATAAAGATATTGCTCGGGACTGCAGGGATCAAATCAGAAAGGCCAAAGGACAATTGGAGTTGCAGCTAGCAAGAGATGTGAAGGATAACAGAAAGGGGTTCTATAAGTATATCAGCAACAAGAAAAGGATCAGAGGTGGTGTAGGTCCCTTACTGAATGGGGCAGGCATCCTCGTGGAGGATGATGCGGAAAAGGCTGAAGTACTCAATGCTTTTTTTACTTCAGTCTTCACAGGGCGGGCCAGCTCCCAGGCTACTACACGGGGTAACGCGGACTGGAGAGAAGAGTGGCCCTCGGTGATGGAAAGTCAGGTTAGGGAACACTTAATGAAATTGGATGTGCACAAGTCCATGGGGCCGGATGAACTGCATCCGAGGGTGCTGAGGGAGTTGGGGGAAGTGATTGCAGAGCCGCTGGCCATTATCTTTGAGAACTCGTGGCGAACGGGGGTGGTCCTGGAGGATTGGAAAAAGGCAAATATAGTACCTATCTTTAAGAAAGGGAAAAAGGAGGATCCGGGGAACTACAGACCGGTCAGCCTCACCTCAATCCCTGGGAAAATCATGGAGCAGGTCCTCAAGGAATCCATCCTGAAACACTTGGAGGAAAATAGAGTGATCAGGAACAGTCAACATGGATTCACCAAGGGCAAATCGTGCCTGACCAACCTGATTTCCTTCTATGATGAGATGACTGGATTTGTGGATGCGGGAAGAGCCGTTGACGTGATATACCTTGACTTTAGCAAGGCTTTTGATACGGTTTCCCACAGCATTCTCGTTGGCAAGTTAAGGAAGTATGGGTTGGACGAGTGGACCGTAAGGTGGATCGAAAACTGGTTAGATCAACGGGCTCAGCGGGTAGGAATCAATGGCTCGATGTCTGGTTGGCAACCGGTAACGAGTGGAGTGCCCCAGGGGTCGGTCCTGGGGCCGGTTCTATTCAACATCTTCATTAATGATCTTGATGATGGAATAGACTGCGTGCTTAGTAAGTTTGCAGATGACACCAAGTTGGGGGGAATGGTAGATACTCTGGAGGGCAGGGACAGGATCCAGAGAGACTTGGACAAATTGGAACACTGGGCTGAAAGAAACCTCATGAGGTTCAACAAAGACAAGTGCAAAGTCCTGCACTTAGGACGGAAAAATCCCATGCACTGCTACAGGCTGGGGACCGATCGGCTAAGTAGCAGTGCTGTAGAAAAGGACCTGGGAGTTATGGTGGACGGGAAGATGAATATGAGCCAACAGTGTGCCCTTGTTGCCAAAAAGGCCAATGGCATATTAGGCTGCATCAGTAGGAGTATTGCCAGCAGATCGAGGGATGTGATAATTCCCCTCTATTCGACACTGGTCAGGCCGATCTGGAGTACTGTGTCCAGTTTTGGGCTCCCCACTACAGAAAGGATGTGGACAAATTAGAAAGAGTCCAGCGGAGGGCAACAAAAATGATTAGGGGGCTGGGGCACATGACTTATGAGGAGAGACTGAAGGAACTAGGCTTATTTAGTCTACAGAAGAGAAGACTGAGGGGAGATTTGATAGCAACCTTCAACTACTTGAAGGGTTGCTCCAAAGAGGAGGGAGCTAGGCTGTTCTCGAGGGTAACAGAGGACAGAACAAGGAGCAATGGTTTCAAATTACAGCTGGGGAGGTCAAGGTTGGATATTAGGAAAAACTTTCTCACTAGGAGGGTGGTGAAGCATTGGAATGGGCTATCTAGGGAGGTGGTAGAATCTTCATCTTTGGAGATTTTTAAGGCTCGGTTAGACAAAACTCTGGCTGGGATAATTTAGGGGGAGTGGTCCTGCTTTTTAGCAGGGGGTTGGACTAGATGACCTCGTGAGGTCCCTTCCAACCCTATGATTCTATGATTCTATGATTCTATGATTCTAAGTATCATAACCCTCAGCTCTGTAATTAATGAGTGATCCAGACCTCTAGCCTGTAGCGAAAAAGGTAAGACTAGACTAGTTAGTTATATTCTAATGTATAAAACCAACAGGAAAATAATAAGACTTTTTTTTTGAAGCCCATCTATTTAGGGTTTACTTTATAAACAAGAAAAATGATACATGTCCAATTTTATTTTTCAAGTCACTGTAAATCAACACTTTGCAGGCCTTCTCTCCTAGCCCTGAGGCAGCTAGATTGACAATCTGTCCCAAGATTCTCCTCAAAGCATCTGTTAATTTGTGGAGCTATCTTATTGAAGAAAAATGTGGTTGAAATATGGACAGTGAGGAATTTTTTGAAAAAGCTGACTTTTTTTTTCAAACTAACTGCTTGAAAATTATATTTTTTCAAAAGTATTCCACAATTCTCTCTTCCACCCCTCCCCCTATTTTGTTGTTGTTGATAGGACTGCAGGTAGTAAAGGCACACATCATTCCCCTCCAGATCAATGTGTACCCCATTCATCAATGTAATGCTGGATTCATTTTTCCTTTGCTTTTGTGGTATCTCCCAACGTGTCATTAATCCATTCCTAAATACACATTGAATAGTATCCACTGATTTCATTGTTAATAATTAAAAGTATGCATTAATTAATTCTTTTAATGTGTGGCCCTGACTAGAATCCTGCTCACATTCCCATGACTGTTCGAGAGTTGCAGTGCTAAAAGAAATATCCAAAACTTACTTTAGTCACAGAAGCAAGTAGCTATTGACACTGAATACATAGGGGACCTGACTGTTTAGTAAGAATGTACTGTTTTCACAAACCTTCTTTCCCAAACATAATTTTAATTCAGTGTTTATCCATCTGGAAAGTGGCACAGACATCTGCCTGTGATATTGTTATTGCATCAGAGCTATTGGCTCTAACCCCCATCCGTAATTTAGTTATTAACTGCACACAGCCTCTTCCAAGAAATGAAAGTTGACCAGACACAATGCTTACAGCAGTGGAAACAATTCTAGCTTTATCCGGGCTATTAGGCTGAATTCCCGTAACAATCCTAGCTTTCTCCACACATCCACCCCACTCCACCCCGCCCCACACATGTATGTCTAAAAATGCATTACATGTCAACAATTTAAAACTTCGGCTCCTAAGGACATCTTCATAAAGAGGAGACAATCGTATTTATTTTGTTTCCTCACTCAGGTAGCTTAAGACAAAAGATATTTTTTCCTCTTTAAATATTCTCATCTTCTCATTAATTGTTGTTAATGGGCCACATCTACATCGTTTGAATTGAATTGATCTTGATATACATATATGCTTAGCATACTGCAGTTTTCATTTCACACATCTGAAGATGTGGTTGTAACCCACAAAAGCGTATGTATTAATACATTTGTTAGTCTTTATAAGTGCATTAAGACTCCTTATTTGTTTTGCTGAAATAGACTATCATGGCTACCCCTCTGGAAGTCCCTGGTAGAGATAATACCAGTAACTCATTTATTCAGCTCCCTTATTTCAGATATCCTTAGAGCAGTGTTCTCAGCATTTCCAGACTACTGTACCCTCTCAGGAATCTGATTTGTCTTGTGTACTCCCAACCTTCACCTCACTTAATAGCTACTTGCTTATAAAATCAGACATAAAAATACAAAAGTGTCACAGTTCACTGTTTCTGGAAAATTGCTGACTTTCTCATTTTATTATATAATTATAAAATAAATCATGAACCCCAAGTTGAGAAACACTGATATAGTATAATATAAATCTGTCATTTGTATGAAATTTTAGTTTGTACTGACTTTGCTTGTGCTTTTCATATAGCCTGTTGTAAAAGAAGATAAATATCTAGATGAGCTGATGTACTGCCTGGAAGACTTCTGTGTACCCCACATTACCCCTGATTGAGAACCATTGCCTTACAGTGTCTGCCAGCCTATCCACATTTAGCTAGGAAAAGAAATGGATTAAAAATATCCACACAGTTTTAAATAGAAACTGAAAAGAGGAGAAAGAGAAAAAATTCCTACCTCCCCAGTGCTCAGCCCAAGAGGAAACTATTATCTAATCTAGAATGTCCTTATATGTTTTCTTGTCAGCAGCTCCACCCATAATACCAAATAGAACAGGAGAAATGAAACTAACTTGAAAACAGATTCTTAGTAGCATTAGAAATTCATTTTATAATGCAATGCATCATTCTTCTCTCCTATGCTTTATGTCAGGCTACAGATCTTTTAAGGGAAAAGTGATTCATGTTTCCAGAATCCAGGTTGCATTTACTCTCATCTGCTGTATTCATGTCATATATGGTTAATGCAACTTATATTTCTAAAAGGTTGTAGTTACTGATTTTTTTTTTTAATACAAGATTGCAGGGTTTAATGCAGGGGATCCAAAACTTTACAGTACTACCTCTTTGTCTCTTTATACTACCTCTCAGTTTTGCCAATGCCTGGAATTAAAAAATAACAAATCAGGCTCCTCACTCGCCCAAAGTCACAAAATTGGCTTAAAATCTTGAAATTGAAAAGTGAATCCACATCCAAGATCGATTTCTAATCCATTCAAAAAAATCCTGCACATACAAAAGTCAATTTCCACAACAATCTCAATTGCCTTAACATACAAACTCAAACTTGGCCCCTTCAGTCCACTGTCTCTTCAGTTGCCAGATTCTTTCTTCCTGTTGCTTTACTGTTGTAGCAGTTTGAAGCCTTATGAACACCCTTTTCACAAGAGTAAACCTCTCCCAGGCTGAGTCGGCAGCAGCAAAGAGCCGGGATCTGTATCTAGGGGTTCCTAACAATGTTACTGTGATCAGGACCTCCTGGGATAATTTCCTGAACATGCAAAACTCAGGGCAAGCTGCAAAACCAAGACCCAAAATCTCTCAAAAAACATGGACAGGTGGTACTTAAAACAGACTCCCAAATAGCAACACATCATGCTTCTGATTCCCCACACGGGTTATCTAGAAACAGCCCCCTTTATTGCACTCCAGCTCCTCTGGCTCCCAGCTAGCCGCACGGTCCCTGTAATGAAGGGGTTTGGTCTCCCTCTGAGACAGACAACGGGCCAAACCCAGCTGGGAGGAGCCAGAGACAGCCTGTCCATCAGACAGGATGTTAAGGGGCAGGGCAGGAAGGACAAAAGGAGGCTGGCCTAAGAGCTCACTTGACCCTGAACTCCCAGAGGGGAAGGATGTCTCTCCCCTCTCTCAAGAGCTTCCCTGACCCTGGGACCAGTACCCTCAGGAGGAGCTGATGATAGACTGAGACCGGATCCCTGTATGCCATCAGTCCGCCAGCCTGAGTGACGGTGATGTGGTGCACCCCTGCAGCTGGGAAGAGACCCCGATCACCTGTGACCTGGACAAATTACCAGAAGCTGGGGACCAGGAGGTAACCCCAACTCTGTCCAACTTAAAGGACCTGGTGGTCCCATCCGAGACTATGGACTTGGGGGAGCTACTGGATGCTGATCCCGGAGAGGAGACCCCGGTGGGCTGTGACCTGGAGGAATTGCCCTCTTCTGACGACTCTGACGAGTTGCCAGACCTGCCACCCCCATATGATATAGAGAGGTTCTGCAGCCTACCTCACGGGTACTACCACGATGAGAACGAGGACGGACAGGTACCGCCGGGAAAGGGGATGGGAAATAGCCAAGGGGGCCTGGCAAGTGAGTCAGCATGTTGCGGCCGGGACCCCGCCAACTCCGTGGCCGAGACCACAAAGAGGGCCCTGGGCTGGGACGCATTGGAGATGGGTGGACTGCGTCCCCTCCCTCTCCCCTCCAGGGCGACCCTGTCGGTGTTGACCTGCCCTGTGAGGCTATCTATACTCCTGAGCCCTGTGAAGGATTGTCCCCCTAACCCCAGAGACTGTATGCTTGGGCCTGCCCTGCCTGAAGGGGGCCAGAGACTGCTTGGCAGGTCTGGGGTTGGGGGACTACTTAAAGAAGTTGGATGTGCACAAGTCCCTGGGGCCGGATGAACTACATCTGAGGGTGCTGAGGGAGTTGGCAGATGTGATTGCAGAGCAACTGGCCATTATCTTTGAAAACTCGTGGCAAACAGGGGAGGTCCCAGAGGATTGGAAAGAGGCAAATGTAGTACCTATCTTCAAGAATGGGAAGAAGGAGGATCCAGGGAACTACAGACCAGTCAGTCTCACCTCAATCGCTGGAAAAACTATGGAGCAGGTCCTCAAAGAATCCATCCTGAAACACTTGGAGGAAAATAGAGTGATCAGAAACAGTCAGCACGGATTCACCAAGGGCAAATCGTGCCTGACCAACCTGATTTCCTTCTATGAGATGACTGGATTTGTGGATGTGGGAATAGCCATTGACGTGATATACCTCAACTTTAGCAAGGCTTTTGATACAGTTTCCCACAGCATTCTCATTGGCAAGTTAAGGAAGTATGGGTTGGACGAGTGGACCGTAAGGTGGATAGAAAACTGGCTAGATCAACGGACTCAGCGGGTAGGAATCAATGGCTCAATGTCTAGTTGGCAACCAGTAACGAGTGGAGTGCCCCAGGAGTCGGTCCTGGGGCCGGTTCTGTTCAACATCTTCATTAATGATGGGATAGATTGCATGCTTAGTAAGTTCACAGATGACACCAAGCTGGGGGGAATGATAGACATGCTGGAGGGCAGGGACAGGATTTAGGGAGACTTAGACAAATTGGAACACTGGGCCAAAAGAAATCTCATAAGGTTCAACAAGGACAAGTGCAAAGTCCTGCACTTAGGACGGAAAAATCCCATGCACTGCTACAGGCTGGGGACCGAGTGGCTAAGTAGCAGTACTGTAGAAAAGGACCTGGGGGTTATGATGGATGGGAAACTGGATATGAGCCAACAGTGTGCTCTTGTTGCCAAAAAGGCCAATGGCATATTGGGCTGCATCAGTAGGAGTGTTGCCAACAGATCGAGGGATGTGATTTTTCCCCTCTATTTGGCACTGGTGAGGCCGCATCTGGAATACTGTATCCAGTTTTGGGTTCCCCACCACAGAAAGGATATGGACAAATTAGAATGAGTCCAGCGGAGGGCAACAAAAATGATTAGGGGGCTGGGGCATATGACTTACCAGGAGAGACTGAAAGAACTAGGCTTATTTAGTCTATAGAAGAGAAGACTGAAGGGAGATTTGATAGCAACCTTCAACTACGTGAAGGGGTGCTCCAAAGAGGAGGGAGCTAAGCTGTTCTCAGTAGTAACAGAGGACAGAACAAGGAGCAATGGTTTCAAGTTACAGCTGGGGAGGTCGAGGTTGGATAATAGGAAAAACTTTCTCACTAGGAGGGTGGTGAAGCATTGGAATAGGTTGCCTAGAGAGGTGGTGGAATCTCCATCTTTGGAGCTATTTAAGGTCCAGTTAGACAAAACCTTGGCGGGGATGATTTAGTGGGAGTGGTCCTGCTTTTAGCAGGGGGTTGGACTAGATGACCTCATGAGGTCCCTTTCAGCCCTAAGATTCTATGATTCTATGACCACACCTGCGTAGGGCTGCACCCTACACTACAGTCCCTTAAAGAAATAGGTTCTCCTGACCCCAAAGGGCCAGCCACATCACACAGAACAATATAAGTTTGGATCTTACCCAAAATATCACACTGACAGCCAAGCCTTTAGTAACTACAACTAAAGGTTTAATATAAAAAGAAAAGAAACAAAATATGAGAGATGTTAAAGGATCAAAGTGAATCACATACATACAAATGGTTTAGAGTCCATGTAAAGCAGTTTGCAGGCACAATCAGTTTCTGTGGTGGACACCAAGCACCTGGGTGGGCCTCAGTCCTTTGTCCAATTGCAGGTAAATAGTTCCAGTCCAGAGATGGGTGTTGGCTGGAGACTGGAGGACCAGATGGAGGGGCAGCTGCCTTTTATCACCTCTGGCCTTCTCCATGCTGTGTGGAGAGGAGACTCTTTCCAATCAAAATGGAGTAGAGTCACATGGGCAAGTCCTAATGGCTCAACAGGTTTCTCCCTGGGTCCATTGTACCTGGGAGCTTCCTTAATGTCCCATTAAGGAAACAATAGCTGTAGACATCCAGTCTGGGGAGTTTCCCAGAGTCACACAGGTTGAAATACAGGTATAGCAAATATATTCCTAATTTCTAATACAGATGCAATTCCTACACATAAACCATATAATCAGTCACAGCAAATTACAACCTTTCTATTGGTACCAAACATGGCATAACTCTTATGGATTATTGCAGTTATGAAATATCAATATGAAATTGTATCATAAACAGTCCCCTAAATCCAGACAGCGTCACAGTTATCACACCAACTGGCTTGAGCCCCCTCCCATGGAAATCACACGCTATTCCCTGGGCACCTTAGAAAGCAATCCTTCTCCTATAACAAGGCACAAGTCTGAGTGTAGAACATAAACCTAATAATAGTACAAAAAATATAAAGAAAAATCAAAACCAGCACTGATTTGGTTGAGACAGTACATTGCAAGAGTCACAAAACCAATTAGCAGAACCCATTCCACCCAAGTGTTCATAGAGTGCATCCGTCACTTTTCCTTTACCCCCATCATAGTCTTAGCATCCACCTCTTGGGGGGAGGTGCTCAGCCAGTCCATTCCCCCCTCTCTCCGCCCCCCCCCATTGTCTCCTGTCATCTCTGGGTCTCGCTGAGTTCCATCTGCTGGCACTCCCCATCAAAGTTTTGGTTTTGACAAATGAGCATTTTTCAGCCAAAGCCAGTTTATCATATAATTCCCAACCAGCTCTAACTATCTTTGTCATTTGTATCACAGACTATCTAAAGGCTCCAATCAGATTCAGATCCCCACTGAGCTTGGCACTGTGCAAACAAAGAGTAAAAGCCAGCTACTAGCATAACAGCTTGCACTCCAGATAAGACTCAAGGGCTATGTCTACACTGGCAAGTTAGTTCGAATTAAGGAGGCTTAATTCGAACTAAAGCCATGGCTACACTAGGCTTTAGTTAGTTTGAATGAAGGGCTTCCTTAATTCGAACTAATAAGTTCGAATTAGCCAATGTGGCCATGTTAATTCAAACTAATTTCTTACTTCGAACTAACCAGCCATTGAAATGAATGGGGATCGCTAATTCGAACTAAGCAGTTTAGTTCGAATTAAGTTAATTTGAACTAACTAAAATTAGTTCGAATTAGTTAGTTCGAACTAATTCGAACTAATTTTAGCAAGTGTAGACATAGCCAAGGAAACAAGCAGACAAAAATACATGCCTTGTTACTTATATTTTCCCCCTTTGTTTAATTTTTCAAGCCAACCGCCCTGCTCTTCTTTGTCCTTGTTTCACAGTCAGCTCAAAACTTCCCCCCTTTCATGCTGCCCACCCACAATGAAAACTTCAGGCTCAAGGTGGTTCATGGAGCCCCCAGTGGAAATGGCCTTTGAGCTTCTCTGTTCATGAATCAGCTCAGGGTAAGGAGTGGGAATGCCATCCATTTTAAGTATAGTATACACTGATGATAATACCTGAGTAAATACATCAGGGCTTTTTCATCCACGAAGGTGCTCTCTTTTTGAATTGCAGTTGCCCATCATGCATATTCAATCTGGCCTGATCTATATGCAAAAATTAGATCAACCAATCTACTTCACTCAGGGCCATGAAAAATTTTGTTCACTGTAGTTAATGTCACTCATTACTGATGTAGACACAATGAGGTTGATGGAAGAATTGTTGGAGAAATGGATCAACTACCATGATGCTGTGCATGCCCATAGTCACCCTTATAGTGTAATGGCGTGTTGTCTAATGCAAAGTATGTCACTTTAGATGTCTTTGGAATATTCATGAGGTACTGATAATTATTGTTATAGAAATATGTTTGTGGCAGTTTCATGTATATAGTTATGAGGCTTCACTATGTAATATTCTCAATGATGTGTCCTCATGTCTAGAAACATAGCCAGGCAAAACTCTCTATGAGCAATTCATACCCCATCAGGGAATGTTTAGGAGAAATCCAGCTCAGCGTCCCAGGAAAAAAGAAATGACTCAAGTGTGTGCATCACCCATCCTTTCTCTGATCCCAGCCTCACATCTCCCTGAAGTCACAGTGTCTGCTTCCTGGCAAAGCCTCCCAGCTGTGACTCAGTACCTGATCCACCCCCTTTGGAGGCTGCAGGAGGTGGATGTTAGTAGTCCTTAGTCACTTATATCAGTGAACATGACAAGCCAGAATCAGGCCCAGTTACTCCCTGTCTGGGGACAGCCCTGCCATCTCTGTTCAGTCCTTACTCCAGAGCCCAGTGGTTGCTCCTTCCCAAGAGCCAGCCTTGCAATCCACCCCCACCCTTGTTTCAGAGCTCACAGCTGCTCCTTCCCTGGGGCCAGCCACCACTATAGCTAGGATACTGACATGCCTCAACCTATAGGCCAGCCACCCTTCTCCCTCAGAGCTCCTCACTCTGGCTGGCAGTCCTTTTTATATGGGCCTGCCTGGCCCTGATTGGCTGCCTCCCTTTATGCCCTTCCAACTGGCTGCTACCCCCACAGGCTCTCCAAGGATCCATTAACTCCTTTTCTGCTATGGTGGGCTACCTGCCCCACCACATGTCATATAGAGAAATAAGCCTGAGTGGTGCGAAGAATCAGTAGGTATGGTTATGATTTTAAGCTTGTCAAAGTAACCCTCAATAAACCCTTCATAGTGTGCTTGCAGATTGGACTGTGGATTGTTGCTTTCTGGCAAACCGTGTCTGGGAACTGAGAAGGGACAAGGCGGGGAATCCCTAACTCTGACCGAAGGTGAGAGCCTGGCTGAAGGGAAACCAGCCAGCGTGTGGTAAGAATCACCTAAATTTGCACGGCTGCTGAAAGTGTTAGGCTTAGTACAGAATGTGTTTTGCTTGTGTTATTCTTGACTAAATCTGACTTGTTATGCTTTAACTCACAATCACTTCAAATCCTTCTGTAGCTAATAAATGTATTTGTTTATTTTATCTAAAGAAGTGCATTTGGTTTGAAGCATGTTGGAGATTCTACTTGGAGTAGCAAGGCAGGTGCTTATCAATTTCTTCGTTAAATGGATGAATTTTTATGAGCGTACATTGTTCAGTGAGCATAAAGGCATTATAAGACGGAGGTTCCATGGGTTGCATCTGGACTGGGGATATTAGATAGAGTCGTTCTGCTGCATAATCCAGAGAGTGGCTGAGTAGCAGCACCCACTCACTTAATTGGGAGTGGCTTACATGCTCAAGGTTGTGCATGAATAGACCAGGAGTGGGGGTTCTCACAGCAGAGCAGAGTAAGATGGGCTCCAGGAGTGGGAGATTGGGGTGAAGCAGCTACACACAAATCCATATTGCACCAGGGAAATGTCACAACTGCATTCACACACACACACACACACACACACACACACACACACACACACACAC